>VZTO01025997.1:0-17120 GCA_013400615.1 Syrrhaptes paradoxus
TGAGACTTTTCTTGACTTCTAGTAGGTTTTCAAGTTCTAAGAAACACTTGAACTCAAAGACAGACAACTGACTTTCTCTACTTGTCAGCCAAATAAGATTTTAATGTCCTAGGTAATATGTAGCAACATTTTCAACAGTCTTCCCATCCTTTGTTATGACATGTCATTTTCTACAACAATTAACTCACAATAACGTAAGGAAGAACAGGAAAATATCTGCAGGGCTACCACAGTAAACTATTTAGAGAATTTCTGTTGTTTGTAGATTGAGAACTGTGCAACTATGTCAAGAAGAATTTCCTCTCATATGAAAGCGAAAGCTATGTCAGAATTTCAAGAGGGTTTATTTCAGCAGTTTTAATGAAGAAGCTTTTCAGGAATTCAGAAACATTTCTTCAGATTTCTGATGAAAGAATTCAGCTCAAGGCACAAGCCTGTCATTTTCATTAGGAAGGGTCTCACTCCATTCCACGTTATCTGCTGCTAGGGGTTCTTTCCCTTAAAGGTCTTCCTGCCTTGCTGTCACTAAAAACCAGTGACAAATTCCTCAACATTTTAAACACACTGCAATGCTATGAACCAAGAATCTATCAAACTTCAGTATGGAAAATAGTGTTAAATTACTGCAGACGATGCTTTTGTGTGACTGCATGTAATATCTGAACATTTAGAGCGGGAAGTGGGATGCATTGTAAAAGCAGAACACTAATGGCTCAGATTCAGTAACTACTGAAAAGAGCAAGAGCTCTGAGTGAGAGAACTGTATATTTATCTTATGAAAAACACAGCTATTACTAACTCTTTGAAGGGGTTTCAAAAGAGCACAGAAAAAGACATGCTCAAAAATAACTCAAGGAATCTACTCAAGGAATGGTTCAGGAAAGTTACGGTCCTCTGAGAGACCTTCCTTAAATCGAGTTAATTTTTCAAACACTGTACTAATATAAACAGCAGTTCTGATTCCCGAATTCAGACAACAGTCAGGATATAACAAACCTCTCCGTGCAATACAGCTTAATTTTGAAGCAATAAAAATCCTCAAGTAATTGAAAGAAGTGAGAGCATTCTAGCAGTTCAAATTAAAACAGAAGACTCCCTATGGTTAAAATACAAAGCATCACATGAATTGCTAATTCTGAAAGACAAAAATTTGAAGTAGAAAACCAAGCACCGCAAAAATGCTTACAATCAGTATACACACTCACTTCAGAATCCTAAGGTGTGTGTTTGCTTATTCAGATTTGACCTATGAATACTTGATACATCTGACTCCATCCACCTTCAAGAACCGCGCATCCCTCAAGTATACCGTATTTTAACTGGCTGGTTAACGGACAAAAGATTTGTAGCTAGATCAGGAATTAATTCTTTCAGTATCTACAGCTTCTTGGACTCTTAATTTGTTAGCTTTCTCATTAGCTCCTGAATAAGTTATTACTGAATCATACTTCAGCGGTACTTGATTCTTTTCAGTGCCTGAAACAAGTTACGAGCAAATGGCCACATATGAAATACTGATCAACTGCCCATTAGCCATGCCTAACAATGAAGAGACTTGAAGAAGCAGTGTGCAGCTTCAGAAATATACTCAAAGACCACCTGAAAGCCATGAAGAGCTGAGGATGGTATTAAAGTATCAAAATAATAATCAATACTTAGTTGTTAGTAACTGCATTCCCAAGCTATAAATATAGCATCATCTTTCCTACTGAAGGAATTAAGGTTTTGAAAAATTTTTTTTCATCTAAAACCAATAGCATAAGAGTTACTTATATGCCATACTGAGCAGCCTCACACTTGACAGAAAGTTCCAGCAAAGTTTTTATTCTCACTGTATTCTCTTCTCTAGTAGTCAACAACTCTGTTCCAACAAAAATCAGCAAGCTGACACCTTCCCATGTTATTTTGCAAACAGTTTTACTTACATCATTCACTAATGACAGCAACAATGCAGTTTAACTGTATATAACTGGGTGGGAGTGAAGATGCTTCTTAGATCACACAACATAAATTTAAATAGTAATCAAAGGAGGATATTTAAGTGAGAGCTGCATGTAGTATTAAAAAAAAAAGGGGGGAGGAGCAAGGACACAAACACAAAAACTTTGAAATAAACGATTGTTTCAACTCACTTATTCAAGAATCATGACAATAGGTAAAGATTGTGATTTTGTGATTCGACTGCATATTGTAAAAGCTATATTTTAGGTCTTACTTGTAGAGGATTTTGATTCAGCAGAGAAAAACAAACAAGTAAATTTTTGTTACCCATCAAACCCTCCAACACAAGTGGACTATCTAAAAAGAAGCTGCCAAGTTACAGTTCCTGCGGTTATGAATATGAATGTAGATGAGCTGGATTTTAGGATCAGAATTTAAATTTTATTATAATTTAATTTTTTATAATAAATTTAATTTGAAAAAAAAAAACACATCTGTCTGCAAGATACCCTGCCCTTTTAAGAGGTATTATTACAAAAGGTTCCTCCCTCATGCTTGTAATAGACTGCTATGCTTAATAAAAGCATACATTTCAAAACATCTTCCTGCTATAAAACCATTGCATGAATTCCACAGTATTGCACAAAGCTTAAAAGAGAGTCCCACTGCACATTACATTTAGCAAGTTTTAAACTTACTAAAAGCACAATACAAAGTAAAAGAAGCACGTACCTTTCATTTGTGTTCCAAATGTAAGCGCTAATTTTGCAAACAGTTCTGGGTCTTCAAATTTATCTTCTTCAGCTTTTACCCAAAAGCTGTTTTCTGCTATCTCTTGAGGCTCAATCTGAAACAAAAATGGCATCTCCAAAGTTAACACCTACTATTTTCAAGAGCCCAGTTAAAGGAAATGCTACTAGATTTTTGTGATAATTAAGTTTAGGTATGTTCCAGGTATAATGTTCTCTAAAAGATACTTGCTAAACAAAACACAACCATTTGAACTGCCCTCTATCTACACAATGATTTTTATTTTATCTCTCCCATTCTACAAGTTTTCCAAATAGGCTTGATAACATATTAGCATCCGGGCTTGAAAGCATTCTAGCTTTCTTCTGATTACTTCACAGACAATTCCCATATTCCTCACCACTGATAGAACAGTCTCTCTTACACTGTCAGAGTATGCAATACCTTATTCGCAAATGATGCATCAATGCAGACCTTTCAGTGACTCAATATTGAAGAATTATCTTTTTAAATATCAGAAATAATTTTATTCTTAAAACCACTTTTTTATAGTTTCAATTTTTCAAATGTAAACACAGATTTCATTCCAATACCTTATTTGATACAGGCTATATTAAAAGAAGAAAGTCTTCTGCTGTATAGAGCTGAAAGCCAATTTTACTCCTCAAGTATGATTCAAAACAGCTATCTTGTTTTAAAAATATATTTGTCTTTCACTTTTTGCATTCTTATCAGTTCTTGTGTACAAGCTTGTTTAAATGCCAATTAATTTTCAAGGGCTATTTAACTTCAAGATTACATACAGGAACTTTGTCAATACTATAATTGTAAGCGCAGGATTTCAATACTATTTATTAATACTATGTTTGTAAGCCCCACTAGGATTTCACCGCACCACATTAGTCCCCCCTTTTACCGTACGATCTATCAGTAAATGTGTAGCTGCTTTACCACCAGCTGCAGGTTAAACATTTTTTAGAACTACCTTAATCCAGCGCTAATGATGAAGACAGTTACAACAAAAGACACTAAATTAAACAGTAACAACTTTATTCCCAAAATGATGGCTCCTGACAAGTGATGACCAAATAGACTGTCCCCTTTTTCAGTATGCAGATCTTTGGCACTGCTCCCAGAGCACTTAAGCAAAGTGTCCATCTGCAGTTACTGTCTGTTGTCATACTCAGTGTTCGGATGTACACTTTATGAATTATTTCTATAAACACACGAACATAATTGATTACAATGAAATTGGCTGCAATGGCAAATCAGTATTACAAACTAAAAAGCTTATTTTTCTCTATGTTTACAGGACAGTAGTCTGAGGGCCTTTCACAGTTACAAAAACACTGCAAAAACTTATTTGTTACTGTAAAGAAAGAGCCATTTCACTATTCAACACCTTAGAATTTAGAGAAACACAAAATCTTAGCTTACTTTTTATTTAGAAAAACAAGATCACTTATTCAAAAATGTCAGAGGACACTAGTTCCTCTTCCGAGAGTAAGCTTCCGTCATTGCTAGCTCTTTAAAAGTTTTGCTTTAAGTAGTGATGGTACCTACTCAGAAATGGTAGAAAATACCTTACCTTGAATTGCCTGAAAAACCCCATGGGAAAAACTAAAATGATTTTGAAACACAGTCCAGTGTTGTTGCTCTAACACCATCCATCTTTACATACCCTCTTAAAACTGAAATTCCATTGTGTCTGACAGGAGAGATCAGCTATCCAAGAACTGGATGCACATATGCTCCTGTGTCCTAGCAGTATTGTGAAAACAGTCTACACAGAACTTATTGTTGTCCATTGATGTGATTCATTTCAGAGGGTTCATATTGAAAAGATACAGCATCTTCAGCCAGGAGCAACAGCTGGCATCCCATGTCATCCAGCTCCATCCAGGACAACATGATAATGCCCAGCTCTATAGAAACATGTATATCTACATCCATATGAACTTCCCAACACTTTTATCAGCTGTGAGACACCTTGAAAAAACCTGCACTACTTCAGAGTGTGATGTAAATTACATGTTCAGCAGTTGTTCCGTCTTAAATGGCAACTGTTGGATGGTCAGCAATGACCATCGTAGCCACTTAACAACTTACTTTCATCAAAAATTTCATTGTACTAAGTTCTTGGTACTAATACTTCTGAGACAGAATATGGTTTTCAAGAAAAGTGTCAGACACTAACGAGTAGTATAAAGATTTAGTACCTTGACAAATAAGTAGCAGATATTCAGTCAAGCTGGAGTCCAAGCTGGAGCTTAAACCAGACAGCATAAAATATATAAAAGATCCTCCTTTGATTTGCCTTGATGATTTGGCCATCTATGTATTTTTTCCTCCAAACCTCAATACACCGATCACATTTTATACCACTAAAAATTGCCAGCCACAAACTGCCGTTAAGATGCGATGGTTTAGTCTTGATGATACATGCAATCATCTAGTACCTCAAATCTATTTCCTTTATATGGAAGGAACAGTGGCTATACTGATCAAAAAGCATTTTAAAGGAACACATAGGCAACCACACACCTGGATACTCTCATAACTTCTCCTGTCAAAGGGACCAACTATACTGAGAGGCAAGAAAAAGTAGTAACTGCTCTTACAGGTTACTTTGCAAATCAGAGACTGTGCTTGGAGTTTATTGTTCAAGTAAACGTTTATTTCAAGATGTTTTAAAAACTGAAATTTGATGAAATATAACAATGTGAAGACTGTGCAGCAGCTCACGCTCATTGAGGTTAATGGTGGCCAAAGATTTCACTTGAGCAGTCCCGTAGCTCCTCCCAGTGGCCATAAGCCTGCCCTAGCACAGAGCATCTTTAGAGCTCTTCCGAGCAGTTCGGATGTATGTACGGAACTTAATGCAAAGCCACTACTATTCGGTTCACTGCACCGAATGGAACAGTGCCCCACCTTTCCATTTCAGTCATCAGTCTTTCTCTCTGCTTTGATACAGACCAACAGTACAAGCAACTCTCCGAAGAACTATGAAAGTCAGTGAGCCTTCACCCACCAGTCATACTCCACATACCTCCGAGGAGTCACAGATGTCCTCTCAGACCCGTCCTCATGACAGGGCCAAAAGAGAAAGAAAACACAGCAGTTACCTACTGCCATCTCCTGCTATCGTTACATAAATCCACTGAGCTTAGCACACGTTCTCTGAAAGCTCTCATGGAAAAAACTCTCTCTCTCTGCACAACCCATCGACTTTTAAAATAAAATTTTGTATTGGAAGTAAAGTTAGCTTCCTGGGATACTCATCTGTCAAACATCAATCACAAAGCTCTGTCAAGAACAACCTCATATAAAATTCATTATAGTACACAGTATCAAGTATATATTTGTAAAGTAACAGAGAGGAGAGGAACCCAACAACTCTAGTAGAGCCATGACTAACTCAAGTGTAATATTAAACCACATACTGCTATATCAAATGCAGTAATATTTTACACAAAACTAGATAGCTAAAAATTCACTCTAGTAAAAATTTCTTCAACACTTAAAATAAAAACCTGATGTTTGATAACACCATTGCCTTTAGAACCTTCTGAAAAGTTTTGTAACTGTCTTAACAGAGTCAACACCTCCCTTTCTCTGAGAAAAAAAAACATTGTTGAAGTGTGCTTTGTAGTACAACTATCACTGACAGGTAGGTAAGGCAATGAAAGTCAAATTTCCTTTCAAAATTCCAGAACATATCACAAGAACAAAAGAAATATGAACATAAAATGATTGGGTCTATCTCTTAACCACACACTTTAATTTATGGTAAACTACTATATTTATTCAGAGAAGTGATCTTAAAACAACTGTTAACCTCATGTCAAGACATCTGCCTCTAAATAGGAAATTTTAGTAGTTTAAGTCTGTATACTTACTGCCATGGTAAGTATAGGGTTATTTCTTTTAATTAAGAACAATTATTTCACCAATGCCTTTCCATCGTTCTCTCTTTAAGCTAGTCAAGTTTTATTTCAAAGCTTCTAAAATGAAACCAGATAACCCAATGAATCGCCACCATAGTGGTTTCACTCATATTTCATTTTTAAAAGAAATTCATAGAAGGCATAACCAAACCAGTCATGCACTGTTCTGTCAAGAAGTTATCAAAGCTAAAATTACAGTCTCTGAAAGCCTGATCCACTTTCCATCTGTCTTCAAAAAAAGCAAGGGAAAAAAAAAATCATCATAAAGCTCATAATTTATAGCTCCCAGAGCTTGCTTAAGCCAGAGAAGACAAAACTGAAAATCAGAGTTCTCCTTTGCACTGTCTTTAAAAATTTCAAGTATCCATTCACATCAAGTTTTACAGCATTTTATACCTAGACTCAAGTAAACCTCTTAATATATCTTCTTTCTCAACATCCTTTCTTATTACTCAGCCACAGTTATTTCAATTAAGCAAACAGCTGTGGTTATACTTTGACTCCAGATCTTTCTTTCTGTCAACTGCCACATTGTCAAATTTCTTAAATGGCAGTCTTCCCAACAGTTTTCCACCCAATTGTCTACTTCAGGATTCATTTCCCCTGCTCTAAAACACAGCAATCCTTTAACTCGCTCAACTACTTGCTGAGAAAAGTAGTAACATGATTTATGAAGTAAACATTTTAATTGTTTGATGACTTAAACTTGCTTTAAACAAGACATTTTACCTTTGAAATGCTCACTTGGCAAGTCAAATACCAACTACAACTGAAAACATGTAGAACTTAACTCTGTACAAAATCACCCCAAACTCTGAGAGCTCTTAGCTACAGGTATCACCAGAATACGGGGTGTTATGGGCTCTCAGCAGCCTTAAACACTTGGAGCTCACCCCATAACATAAGGGGTCTTTGAAAGCCAATACTAACCGAATCATGAATATATCAAATGTGAATAAATAATGGAATGCATTCCCCAAACTTCATGAGAATTATTAGAAATCTAATGTAAACCCTACCACACTACTTCCTTCTTCCTCAAAAGCCACTTTCTACTAGTGGGAATAAAAACAAGCATTGCAATACCTTTGACCAGTTGATTCTCTTCATTGCAACTTCCAGCTTATACTTTTTCTTCTCCTTCATACCATGTGGTAATGCTGGTATCACTGGAAAGGGAGCAAAACCCCCAAGAGGTGGTGGCATTGGAGGCCCACCAAAAAGTGGTGGTGGAGGAGGAGGTGCTGCTCCACCAGGCAGTGGAGGTGGCGGCGGAGGTATTGCTCCACCAGGCAGCGGAGGTGGGGGAGGTGGTACTACTGCACCAGGCAGCGGAGGAGGTGGAGGGGGAATTGCTGCACCAGGCAGCGGAGGGGGGGGAGGAGGTGCTGCGCCACCGGGCAGTGGAGGTGGCGGCGGAGGTATTGCTCCACCAGGTAGCGGAGGCGCTGGAGGTGGCACATTCTCAGCTGGTAGGGGTGGAGGCAATGGTGCTCCTTCTGGCGGTTTAACTGTCAGGGCTGGACCCTGAAATATAAAAGAGGAATTATTTTTCATCCAGAGAGAAAAGGAGGTTTAATATCCAGTTGACTACATGACATCCTTGTTGGTTCAACTGTACCTCAATGAAGTGAGAAATGCAGCCATTCTCCTATTTAAATGAGAAGCAATAACAATAGATTATATCATGTACCATAAAGCTGCCAACTAAACTGAATAACCTAGCATTTTTATAAAAACAAATTGTTTCTATTTTGAAGAAAATTTAATAGTAGCTGTAACATTTAAGTGAACAGAACAGCATTTTATTTCTTACCAATGCACAAAACATTCATCCCACTTAGGATATCCTGGCAAGCTGAGGCATCAGAGATGGTAATAACCACACTTAATTTTAACAACACTAAACTGCTGGTGGAAACTTCTCCGCAGAAATCACTGAAGCAGCTATTGCAGTGCAAGAGTTATAGAACCACAGTTGTTCGTAACTATCCCAACATCTGTTGGGGTGAGGAGGTGGGAGCGGGGCATTGGGGATGGTGGTATGTGCGTGGACCATGCTTTCTTTTAAATCCATCTGCAGTTGTTTCTGCTTTGATAGGAAGAAAGGGCAATTGCAATATCTAATCCACTAAGTTTTAAAAGGAAAAATGAAGAGAAACAACACCATGTTAAACTATCAGAGAGGTCTCTTTAGTGATAACACGATCCTACCCTAGTAGGAATTCCTCACAGATTTGTCCTTCAAAACTTTTAAAATCAGCACACCAAGAGCTATGCACAAACCTCCATATGAGCTCTCATTCTATTTCCCTACTAATTTTTTATTAAAAAGTTAGGTAATATAAGTTGTTCATTTAATCTGATTTGCATCTTTCCCTACAACATTATTTATTTTTTCTAGTCTAAAGGAAGCAAGACTTTGTTAAAAAAAATCTGAGAAAAATCTGAGTGAAGGTAAAAATAAGCACCACATTGTATGTATTGTATATTGTATGGGGAGTGTAACACTAGAGAAAAAAGGCATTGATACTAGAAAGTTAATACATATCACCTGTAATTGTACCAAATAACCATTAAAGTTGGTAAGAATGAAGTATGAACAAAAGTATCTGTGTGTGAAAGACCTTGCGTAGTATAGAAGGGGTAGGAAATAACCCAGTCTGAGGCAAAAAGATCAAATTATACTATCTGTTGATTCCTAAAGGGTATAAACGACCTGTCTAAAATGCAATTCATTGTCACTAAACAAAAGAAACCCAAGAGACATTGTGAGGGCTCAACAGGCAGCATTTCTTGTCCTTTCTCCTTCACTAGTGATCTGGGACAGGTCACCTGCAGATACAGTTTCAGTGCTTGGTAGCAGAACTCATGAGAAAAATCAATGCAAGTAAAATCAGCTTTGATGAAATTAAGTATCACCTTCCACTTCCATAAGGTCTTGCATTTTTTGTTATATTTACCTATGAGACAGTATAAAGCTAGTGCAATATTCATTTTAGAAATGGCTGCAGTTTGATATCCAGAGCTCAAAAAAAATTTGTTATCAGTTGCATGCACATGCTGAAAGGTATGTATATTGTGTTTGGATGCACATGTTGAAAGGTATATATATTGTGCATCCACAGCTATCATGATTTCCTCCTCTGCAATTCAAGTGTAAAGCCTTCCGAAACCCACATTTTTTGCAAAACTTACAGAAAATGAACACTTTCTGCAAGATATATAGAAGCAGTAATGGTAAAGCATAAACAGGTACTTGGAGAAAAAAGACTCAGGCTGGACTCAAACTCTTCATAGCCCAGGAAAAATTTTTCTTCCATAAAACAATTATCTGCAACAGATACTAAATATACTACTAGTTGAAAAAAATGTTACCTCCTTTAACTATCCTTAGTAATTTATGCTGGCTTAAAAAAAAAAAACAAAACAACTGTAACATATGTTTCAAACTCCATAGAGACAATATACTCCTGGGCAATTGCTTTCCAATACTTTAAAAAAAAAAAATTCAACTGCGGAACTTACTGCTATTCAGTTTTCTTACCTGCGTTCGTAGCTGTTTGATTTCTGTTTCAAGTTCTTTGATTTTCTCTTCTCGTTTCTGAAGCTCCGCTTGTGCCTCTTGTCGAGCTGTGAACTCTTCATCAAACTGTAATTTAAACAACACAGAAGGTTTGTCCATTTATGACAACACTAGATGTTATACTTTCAGGAATTCTTTGAACAATATCACAACTAGAGCAATAGATGCACTTCTTAAAATAAAAAAAATTTTCCAGTATGTGTTCTTCTATACCATGTAATTACTTCCATCAGTAAGTCACTACACAGAACCACTCAGATGCAGCTACTCAGTACAGCTGTAAATTCAATAGGTTTTTTTCACCCCAACCAAACATTGGAGACTTCTCAAACTAAACTTGAGTACGCATCTCATGCGGTGAGCTAAAATCTGGAGACGTGTGCAGCTTCAGCAGGACCATCCATAAAGTGGCATAAGAAAGAAAGTATCCATATAAGTTCTTGATGTCCCCACATAAAACAGAAGTCCAGTTTACAACAAGATTGTGAGAAATTTGCTGTCTATTTTCATCCTCCTAATGTTTGCTAGGTATAAGAGACTGTTAACACCTTAAATGCTTCTGTTATTCACTCTTCCACAGGACAAAACAACTTATCACTAGGAAGAACATGTGTTGACTGCCATTAACAAAGTACATTACAATAAATAACTCTGCCAGGGAAACATCACAACAATTTGCTTTCTGTAAAGTTCAGACACCGTAACTCCTATTAAAAATGCACCCATGTTTACTACTGAAGAGAGAAAAGCTAACGACTTATTTCAACCTTCTTTCAAAATTTGTAATCACCATGTTCAAGAGCACGTACTGCCTCTTGGTCTGCAAAATGCTTCTCAGACCAGGTCAGCAAAAATCAAAATTTTGAATGCTGTTAATACACAACAACACAGTATATAAATTTTAGTACTACTGCAGCTAATACAGTACATTCGGCATTTAATATCCTTGAAGAGGTTGTGATGAGCTGAGATTAACAAATCAGCCATTCACATAATCTAGGGAACAGGAATGTAAGTAACTTGAGAAACATGTTGTATCAAGATACTTTCAGCACAAACACCAATAGTGATAGAGCAGAAGGCTAAGTGTCAATTTCTTTGCAAACACCTCCCAAAAAAATTTACTGCAAGAAATACACTAAGCTGGAATTCTCCCTACAGAAAACACTTCAGAAGTCTAACTTCTCCTGTATGTAGTAATAAAGAAAACTGCCCATGACCGAAATAGGACTTAGTTATCAAGTCCCTAATAAAACAGAACCGGACCAGAAGAATAAAACTGTTAGCAAAACAGGTTTCAAAATGCACTGTAAGATTCCTAAACATGAATAGAGAAATAAATCATTCTCTCCCTCATTACATAATAATTTATCATGGCATCATAAGGAAATTAACCAGTATTTTCATGTTAGCAGCTCTGTGCCTAAAGAGTTGATGCTTTATCAGACATTGAATAACACTGCTTTTCATTAAGTTTCTTCAGGTTTTAAAACAACACCAGACGAAGAGTTATGAATAATTCTTGTCCCCTCCCCCATTTTTTTAAGCATAAACTTGCACTTTGGGTATTTAACCATGACTGTTTCACAACAAAACAGCAACACATGGAATTGTTCCCATCAGTTACCTACAGCAGAGGAATACAAGCAAAGATATGTACACCTAATACTACTCATCTGCTTTTGAATTCAGAGTAAGCTGGAATCTGAGACTTGGACATGCACACACATGCTGAAAAAATCAACATCTCCAGAGCTATTAAACATGAAAGAACATCATGCCTGTGCAATACACTATTTCTCAGTTCCCACTAAGTTTCTACTGTAAAACAGGTCTACAGTGCTCCTGTCAGACTTCTGTTCCATTTCTTAAAAAGAGGGATGAGTAGGACTTACTTTTCTGGAAAATTCTGCTGCTTTCTTTTCAGTTTCTTCTACTTTAGCTTTGTCCACACATGCATCTAAAATTTAAATAAAATATACACACAGGTCAGATAAAATACATCACAGCTCTGAGGTGCCTTCCAGCCATAATTACCCTGTAACCTCATGACACAAAAGCAACAGACAAAAAAATGTTACTTTTATGATATAATTCAACTAGGTTGACCTGACCAAATATTTGCTGAATTCTTTTGATGAGCAAAATCTGTAAATATAAAAAAAAGCGTCGAGGACACAAGACCAAGAAAGTCAGAAAGTTAAAGATGAATCATCATAGCTGCTCTTTAGTTTTACTTTAAACTAACCTCAAATACTTGTAAAAGGTTATAGAAAATATTCTTAGAATGTACCATATAACAATTACAAGCCCACTAAAAAGTCACAGAATTTATGAACAAGCAATTATTGGTTATTAAGACTATCATACTGAGGAAGAAGTCAAGACAAATTTGGAGAAGCAAACTTTATCAGTATCATTTTACTAAAGGCTGCAGACATTGATCTGGCCTTCTCCACAAGTACACCGGTAGCTTACACATGTATTTCCAGAAAAATGAGAAAATTCACAGAAGCATACAAAGAAAAATATGCACTTCAGTAAAAGAAGGCAAAATAGCCTACAGTATACACACCAATAAGATGAGTGAAATCCACGTCTATTCTTCCTCTACACTTAAAATCTGGGTCCATGCCACTGCAGTGCAATACTATCTGTGATACACATTCTTCTATTATCTTGTAATACTGAGGTCTAAAAAAAAAAAAACAAAAAACAAACTACATTTTACAAGGTAGTAAGAACATGAACAATCATTTATGCGACATGGGGGGGTGGGAGGAAGTGGGAACTAACTCCTAATATATAAATTATACAGTTGCCAGTAAAAGGATCAAGTTAAAAGTCTTATTTGTAGTCTGGTTAATATAGCACTGCTGTCAGTTTCTCAGAACGACACCTGTGGAAGTTCAGGACTCCACAAAATATCATGTACTTTTCATTTATCCTTTGCCAGACAACAATCAATAAAACAAGGTCTTTACTATTTTCATTATACACTGCAAGAATTATTTAGCACATTCTCAAAACAGTGAATTCCACCACTGGCTACAGTAACAGGACTTAATTACTCTGAAAATTAGTTAATTACTAACCTAATTGCATGACATACATCTCCATACAACATCAAGAACTTCTAAGATGAGGGGATTCTGTGCTTAAAATTATTAGTTCTTACCAGTACAAGGTATTATATCTCAATTTCACATACTACAGAGCTCCCAAAGCAGGAAACTCTCAAACCTAAACTGATGATATTCCAAACTTCCAAATCAAAAAAAAAAACCCCAACACATATAAAAATCTAAGATTTCTCAGGTTATATTTTCTCTTTAATTTTATCATATTCCATATCAATTATCATCCCTTTACAACAAACAACCACTTCTTAAACCAAGATTTTGTATGTGTTGCTTTGACACTACTAAGACACTATGAGGTATACACATGAGAAACCCTTACGCTGTAAAGACAAGATACAAGGCACTGTAGAACTATTTTCAATTATTAGTTATACAACTAGCTTTCAAGTTCTTTGAAGTCTTGAAGCTATCAAACTTGAATAAAGAAAAAAGTGCTCAATGAACTAAGAGATTCTGGGATAAGGTTGTTAGAATAAGGTTCAAGTCTTTGAACTAATCATTATTATATTTAACAAGATCTTTTCAATATTAACATTGAGTACAAAAAAAAACCAAAACACCCACATCAATTACAGAGCAACTATTCATGTGTGATTCTGACTCTGAGCTACTCAGTTTACCAGGGTCTTGATTTCTACTCTTCTCTCTACCCCCTCCAAAAATCAAACCTGACAGCTGACACTTACCGGACATAGTAATCATTCCTGATGAGAAGGAAATGTTGCAGAATTGATAAGAAGTAATTTTCAGAAGAAGTATCTTTCAACATATTATACAGCAGATGAAATACTTCATTCACATCGGTGCAAATATTGTTAAGGAAATACAAGGACTTAAAAAACAAAATTTTAAAAAAAAGCAAGAAAAAAATCACAACGCCCACCCCAAACCCAGTTCCCTAGATGTTGTTCATATCACTCAGGTAAAATTATTCAACACTCTAAACTACTACCCTTACTAGTAAATATCCTTTTTCCACTAAGATTATCCACAGAAACTGTCCCCTGTTTAACAGTTAAGACATGTTTCGTTACTTCTCAGTGAAATTATGCTACATATTTATTATCATGGAATCCTGTAAACGTATTTCACACAAAGCTTTCATTTCCATTCTGCAGTGAGCCAAGCTATTGGCAAATACACTCTAACCAATCATTTTAATTTCTTAAAGAAAATTACCTGCAATTACCCATTGTGTAATGCAGTAGCATTACTTGTTAGTGATTTTATATTCCTCTCGTTGGTTGCATCTACCTTCCTCTGCTTAAGTACCAGCTACTACTCTGCTACACTTTTAAAAACTGTAGGCAATCATTCTGAACTTACACAACTTTAAATTTACTGCTTCTTCACAACTAGAGAAGTCATGCATCTCAAAGTGCTTTGACACCTACTAGAAATTTTGTTCCAACATAGTAATCAAAACTAATTTTTCTTCCATCTTATAATCCTCCGTGAGTGTATATCTTCAGGTGTTACACACCACAGTTTAGCTCAGTAAATGTTGTTTATGAAAGATTAATCCACTTCCCAATTACTTACATTTGACATGCAAATTTAACTACTAATTTTCTAAATAAGTTTTTAACAAAAAACAAGTGTAAAGAAGTCTGTTTGAGAAAGTTGCTGATAAGATATGAACTGCGGCAAATGAACTACACATAGAGCATTCCAGATTCCATTTAATAAAGTTATTAAGCAATGCAACATGTTATAACACCATTTTTGTAAAGGATATTCCATTTCAGCTCTGATATCATTGAGACGATGTGACAGTTCAATTAAGTCTTCTTCTTTGTTCTCATCAAACACTTTCAGCTGAATATCGAGCTCTTCATTATCCTTATCTTTCAAGCCCTGTTTTTCCAGGCATAGTATATCTTAATTCTCCCTTTTTTAAAGCAAGAATTCCCCCTCTTTCAAAGATTATATCACAAAAAAAAAATATAAAAGACAGTAACCTCTTTAACAGGAGTAAGCTGTAACTCAGTGCCTGGGGCTTTTTACTATAATTGCACAGCTGAGAAAACTTAAGTGAAAATATCAGCACTTATAGCAGGTATGGGCTGCAGAACAAACATGAAGCCTTCTAATTGAGTCAAATTCTCTTAATGAGACACAGTCAGCAATTTATGCTTGTTAATGTCAGAGTTTCTTTAAAAAGGTTTTTATTCCTGACAAATTCAAAACTTTGTATCTTAAAAGTTAAAGCAGTATAAATTCTGTTTCAGACAAATATAAGCAGGTACTCTTTAATTTCTCTCATCTGAGAGAGAAACTGCTGAGCAGCTTAATTATACATGTTCTTGATGTCAGCATCAGAATGGTTTCTTGGTTAAGAGCTATAAATCTACCCCAAGTCACAAATATTCCAACAAAACTATCGATAAAGGCATAATTCTGTGCAGTTGCATGAAGACATGCAGTCTCAAAGAGAATTAAGGAGTTGATTTGATTTTTCCCCTGAAAACTCCAAGTTTTCAGAAGGCAGATTAAAGAAAAACAGATTTCACAGAGAACAACAGGAATGGCACACACAAAGAAAATCAATCTAAGATTGGTTCCACAGCCAGATTCACATTCACTGCAGGTGCTTTGANAAATCAAACTGTTCACTATGATCAATTCCTATACAGAAATTACTTACAGGCAATATTTTCTTCAGGCCACAACGTAAAAACTCATTTCTCAAGTGTATCCTGAAATCAAGATCTTCTGGAGATGTAACAAGGGCGTTGATGAGCTGCATACATGCTACCTGGTTCCAGAAACACAGGCAAAAAGTCTTAGTAGGCAAAGACTCAGTTTAATTATAAAACCATATGTCAAGAGTTGGAAATTATTTATTATGCAGCACACAGGCAATGTTTGACTTTGGTTAATCTAAGCAACAGCAAAAGCTCCTCTATTTTCATTTTATGAGTGTTTCCACTATATCAAAATTGTATCACATAAAGGATCATACTTTACTTCAGAAAGCTATTCCCACACTACAGTTCTACACTGCAATTCCTTCTTTCTCCTCAGCATCACCAATTTGAAAACAACCTGGTTTTACAAGTAATCAAAAATTTTTAAAAAAACCAAGCACCACCTATACACATAATAATTCACATCACCAGGTGTCTTTTCTACTCCTGCACAGCACTTCTGCAAAATGCCTGAAGTCTCAGGATACTGGCTGATGCTTTAATTGAACAGCTGTGCACTTTAATTGATTTACTTTAAAACAGGTAGACAATAGCATAATGCCAAAAGTGCTGATACATGTTAAAAGACTAAAACGGGACTCCAGGGAAATATCAAGTTTGGTAAAAGATGCTAACTGCAAATAGAAGTAGCATTAGAGTAGGAAAAATAAATAAATAAATATCAATAGGTGCAGAAAAAAGAAGTCAGATAAAAGTACCCTTCCTGTTTTAATTACATTCATTATTTTGTTTTAATGGGTCGCTTTATGGGGTCTTAAATTTCTATTAAAACACTCTTTCAAAGGCACTCCCTTTATCCTGCTGTATCTTGAGATAATGTAGTATCATCATATTCGCTTGAACGATTCTTGTTATTTTACTACTATGACATGACTTAACAAGCCAAAGTACATGTCCAATCTGAAATTAATAGAGAGAAGAGACACCATCTGCTCTGATTGCTTATGCCAGAAGAGACTCTGGCTTAATGGCTTGCGCTAATACATTATGAGTAAAGAATGATTTTGTCAGAAACAAGTTAATGAGTCTTGCAATTGTACCT
>VZTO01025999.1:1889-15571 GCA_013400615.1 Syrrhaptes paradoxus
ATAAATGTTTCTTTGTTTTCCTGTTGCAGAAACGTTTTACTGGCTGGTTGCATAATACTGTACGTGGCAGCATGTAAAATGAAACTATTGTGTCTTATTTGTACTGTGCTGACGAACTAAATTTGGTCATGGTTGAGTAACTGGTTAGACAGGTTAAATGTACCTCATACATGTGGGAGTTATAGAATTAAGAAGTTTTATTTAAATATTTTCTGGGTTTATATGGCTTTGAAGCTGAACAGGTAGTAAGTTGTATGAAGTTTG
Organism: Syrrhaptes paradoxus; assembly: GCA_013400615.1. Taxonomy (NCBI): domain Eukaryota; kingdom Metazoa; phylum Chordata; class Aves; order Pterocliformes; family Pteroclidae; genus Syrrhaptes; species Syrrhaptes paradoxus. Next base: position 2,154 of record VZTO01025999.1, read on the forward strand.
GTTCTATAACCGTTTTTACTTAGTTTAGGTGTTTTTCCTTACTTTTGTAAGAAAATTAGTATATAAAGACCTATTTTTCTTTATTTCAATCAACAGTTTCAGGCTATGTAATTTAATTTTTGATCTCTCATGTTATGCATTGAGGGAGCAGAACAAACGATAAATTAAATAACTTATATTTCATGTGTTACTGCAGAGCTGGTGGGTCCATCGATGCAAAAGAACTTTCACGGTGCAATGTTCTGTTCTTACAGATGCAGATCATCCACTGGTAATACAGTACATAGATATCAAAAATAGATTTGAAACCGTAAATAACCCTCANAAACAACAGCTAAAATAAACTTCATGAATTACATAAAATGGCTGTTCAGCACTTAGGGTGGACAGCTTGAATGCGGAATAATAGAAACAGACATGTTTGCTTCTTTGCAGAAAATCGTGAATCTTCGTCACTCTAAGAGGACAGTGCAATATCCCTTAGTAAGATGTGAACTTTCAAAAAATTAGGTGAGGCAATCCAGAGGTTACTGCTACATAAAGCAGAAGAACTCATTCTCCTTTCATCCTTCATGTGCTTCTGCAACTCTTTTTTATACTGACTCTCATGCTCATAAGACTTTTTCCTCAATGGCTGTGAGAAAACTAACTTGGGGTTTGAAAAGAAGGGGATGTTCTGCTGGGTTAGTGAGTTGAAACAGCTCACAAGAAAGGTCAAGGCATGACATAAGGGCGGTTGTGAGATGTGCTTTTGATGTAGCTGTTTATGAAACCACAACCAAAGAAAACATGGCTCAGCAATGCTTGAGAAACAAGAGAATCCTGTGCACATGCAGAGATGCTCTGGTGTGCACAGTTACAAATAATGTGTCCATGTTTTCATGAGATGTGATGGCTATGATATCAAACAGCATTTTTCTTTTGTAAGGATACTGGTTTCACTACAAACTCATCAAGCAAAAGCACTTTCACCTTGAAGGTGTTTGTATTTTCTTGCTTTAAAACAAAGTAGATCTTTCAAAAAGTCATGAAAGTCAATGGCACAACTTTCAATTAGTCCTTAAGTACGGCTCCAGTTCGGACCAAGAAACACATTTCCCTGGTCATCCCTCATAGTAAATGTTAAGAGAAAAATTTCTGGAGTGTAACTGGCAGCAAGATGCTAGTTTGGTTTCACTGAATTGCCTTCTAGTGGTATCTCTGGCTTACCATTGAATGCATAGAGGACAGGGAAATGCCANGAATTATCTAGGCCACAACTTGTGGTAAAGTTGGTAATTTTGTTTCATTTTAATCCAATGAGTTTGTCCATTTGAGCTTTGCACAGAGACAGACAGGTACACAAACACATTTGCTTAGTATTTTAATTTTAGTGTGAGTGATGTACTTTCAATAGCGGAACCAAAATTTAAAAATAAATTCAGTGTGGAACTGAGATATTTAAAATTTATTTTCTCACTGGAATGAGACAAAATGATGTCGAGATAATAGTTTTGTGAACAGTAAGAAGAGCAAATTAAGTGAAATACTAGTGGATGATGGGGCAATGGTAGTTGTGGTGTGTTTCTCACATGGACTACATCCCCCAGTAGACAGTGAGCTGTGGGAAATCCAAGTTCGATCTCTCAAAATCAGAGAAATTATACATTTATCATGGCTCAGCAGAAGGCCCTATTTGTCTATAATTTATTTTGAAGGTTCTTCTCTCAGTTCATCTTGTTGAAAACATAACCCTCTACAGGGAATTATTTGAGATTTGGAGAGAAAGAGAATGACCTGATGATGTGATGATTAGGACGTTCATGTAAGATATGTGGCCAACAGGCCTTCTTGCAGTTAATTTGTCAAAAGTAGAGTGAGTATCTGGCCTCAGGGACTTCAGTAGACTGATGGATCAATCAGATTTTGGGGTGAGAGTTGGGTTCAGATCTTCTCAGCCAGTAGTTGCCTGTGTCCTATACAACTGCTCATGATTCTTAGCAAAGAGATGAAAGATCCTAGTGTTGTCACCGAGTTTTTCCAGTCAAAACTATTTAGTGGGTCTTTCAAGACAGTATTTATTTATTTTTACAGTAAACTAACTTATTTGTAATAAGAAAAAACCATCTGGCTCTACGTACCTATATAAATATTCTTGCTTTTCAGAAAGATTTCTATTATCTTCCTGAGGTGCTTCTACATCCAATTTTCTTTCATGGTTCTGTTTGCTTATTTACAATATATTGAACTCCACTGATTTTTACCTTTCTGAACTTAAGTTGACTGCTTCTTCTAACTGGAAAATGGAATGATAATTGCCCTAGCTTGAAAAAATCTTTAATGTATATTAGTAGAACTAAGCTAACTGCAGTATGGGTAAGCATATTATTTACTTATCCTGGACTCAGGAATATGGTTTCCCAGATAAGCCCTGATTTTTTAATTTTGGGAATTACAAGAAAAGTGACTCTTAATTAATTCTCTGCCCAAAATGCTACAATAAAAACAAAAATCATGCACTTTGTTAAGATAATTTAGTTACAATATCTGGTAGATCCACAACAGAAAGGGTATGTAATGCTGCCCTGAAAAATAGTTTTTGCCAAATCTTTGCTAGCAGAGACTTGTCCACTTTGTCAGGGTGGGGTTACTGGCTAAAATCTTTCTGGCTTATGATTTAAAGACAGTTGTTTTGAACCCTGCTACAAAGTGATCATGGAAACACTTTTGAAACAACAGCTAAAATAAACTTCATGAATTACATAAAATGGCTGTTCAGCACTTAGGGTGGACAGCTTGAATGCGGAATAGTAGAAACAGACACGTCTGCTTCTTTGCAGAAAATCGTGATTCTTCGTCACTCTAAGAGGACAGTGCAATATCCCTTAGTAAGATGTGAACTTTCAAAAAATTAGGTGAGGCAATCCAGAGGTTACTGCTACATAAAGCAGAAGAACTCATTCTCCTTTCATCCTTCATGTGCTTCTGCAACTCTTTTTTTATACTGACTCTCATGCTCATAAGACTTTTTCCTCAATGGCTGTGAGAAAACTAACATGGGGTTTGAAAAGAAGGGGATGTTCTGCTGGGTTAGTGAGTTGAAACAGCTCACAAGAAAGGTCAAGGCATGACATAAGGGCGGTTGTGAGATGTGCTTTTGATGTAGCTGTTTATGAAACCACAACCAAAGAAAACATGGCTCAGCAATGCTTGAGAAACAAGAGAATCCTGTGCACATGCAGAGATGCTCTGGTGTGCACAGTTACAAATAATGTGTCCATGTTTTCATGAGATGTGATGGCTATGATATCAAACAGCATTTTTCTTTTGTAAGGATACTTGTTTCACTACAAACTCATCAAGCAAAAGCACTTTCACCTTGAAGGTGTTTGTATTTTCTTTCTTTAAAACAAAGTAGATCTTTCAAAAAGTCATGAAAGTCAATGGCACAACTTTCAATTAGTCCTTAAGTACGGCTCCAGTTCGGACCAAGAAACACATTTCCCTGGTCATCCCTCATAGTAAATGTTAAGAGAAAAATTTCTGGAGTGTAACTGGCAGCAAGATGCTAGTTTGGTTTCACTGAATTGCCTTCTAGTGGTATCTCTGGCTTACCATTGAATGCATAGAGGACAGGGAAATGCCAGCCTGTGGAACAGTCACCTGCCCCTTGCCCCTTAGCACATTGTAATGAATGTCTTGAAATAAAAAAAACACCTCCTAGAATTATCCTGTGAAAATGATTTATGGTGAGTCTATTTCCAGTATATCAGCTGCTTTAAAATGTAAAATTAGATACAATTTTAGAGAAGAATGATGTGTATGTGACTTGTTCTAAGTTTGTGGCATTTCTAAGTACTTTCTTCCAGTCAATTTTAAGAAAGAATTTATTTTTTTTAAGAGAAGAGAGGGTTTTGAACATCTGCTTTGTTAGCCTTAGGGGAGAACCTCCTATCAACTTGCTATCAACTTTTCTTTCATTTCTGCTGCATATAAATGTAGGACAGAATTGGAAAGCAAAAGTACTTTTTGCTCTGTGAAGTAGCCTAAATTGTCCCATAGCAGAAAGTACCAGCCATGCATAATGTAAACACATTGGAATCTCTGCTGTCAATTTTGACAGCTCTGTTAAGTCAGTTTGAAAAGCAAATTTTCTGCACAGACAGATTTTTACCTCCATAGTTCTTTTAAGTGAATTTGTTATGGTAATTATTGTGAGTAGGAATAGTTAAGTTACCTCTTTGCTATTCCAGTGCTGCATTTGATTTATTTAGCAGATACTAGTTCCCACTGAGGCTCTGTGGCATGTGTACAGTTTGCTTTGCCAATCAAAATGCTGATCTGCGTGGCAATGTCTTTCCTGTACTTGACAGTCCCAAATCCTAGATATGGTTTGACTGTGTACTTCCACTTTCCATCTTATTTCTGACAAATAATTGCAAGAAGTAATCCAGGGGACTCTTGTCAGATGGTTGCTTTGTGTAAACATGATTGTGTCTTCTGTCAAGTAAATTCTTTTGCAAAGTACAAAGCACTTGGCTTTAGTATTCTTTCTATCTTAAAAATACATATAGGAACTGAAATGCTTGAATGCAAACAGGAGTGAATTTCTGTTCCTCATTACAGTTCATGGCCAGCTTCTGCCTGGGTGCAAGGAGCAGGGGAAAGTGTGCCAGCCAGTGCCCTCTGTGCGGCACCATGGAGGATCTTTTAAAAACCAGTGGATGAAAAGAATGCAGGGAGGAGCTGTATGAGAGTAGGAGCTTGAATACGATGCAGTGTGGTGTGTACCTATTCTAGTTTTGCAGTTGTCTTAGAGGAGCCAGAATCCCCATCTTGGTTGCAGAGTATAAATGTGGTGTGTATCTGTTAGCTTCTCGGGAACTTTGCTGGCTGGCAAGGATAATTTCTTCAACTTTCAATTGCCCTGAGTTATCTGATCTTAGATGATTAGGGGGATTTCCTGCTCTGGCAGGGGGATTGGACTAGATGATCTTTCGAGGTCCCTTCCAATCCCTAACATTCTGTGATTCTGTGAATTTCAGCACTTGTTTATAGCATGCAGTAACTTCTTGCCAGCAACTAGCTTAGCGTTTTCAGATTTTTGAAGTGTGCTCTGTGCTGCTCTGGTTGTGGAGGTGTAAGGTTTTCCGAGTGTGCTCTCGAGTTGTGCAGCTTATCTATACAGGTGAGCATTACACTGCTTTGTTATTTTACAGTTAACACAGGCACAAATCTGCTTGTCAGGCATATGCAAAGGGATGTTCAAATTGGCAGCGCAGTGGGAAGTTCTGTCCTTTCCCTTCCTTAACTATATAATGGGCAAATAATGAATTGGAGAGTTGTAATTCACTCTGTGCTACTGACTTGCACCATTTCATGGTGATTACACATGTACATTGCTGTCAGCTGTGTTTTCAGTTAAGCAAATATCTTATTTCTACCACAGCTGACACACAGCACTTGAAAAGTGCAGTCCTCAGTAGTGGTGGTTCTTGCTGAATTTTGCTTACCAGGTAGGTAGCTCGGTTTGTCTGTCTCTCAACTATTTTAATAAGGGATAAAAGTATGAAATTTTTTTAATGTTAAATTTTGTACAGTGCACAAGTGCAAAATGGGTTCTGTGGTTTGTTTTTTTTTTCATGTCACATGACAAAAATCTTGCTTAAGGTTTCTCAATCAGTGTATGGCAGGATTGTTTCTTCTGTTTTGTGGTGTGCTAAATGTCCTGGAGTTTTCTGTACTTGCAGCTGACAGCCTGGAATAATTTAGTGTCCTCTAAGCTATTTTCTGTCATGTTAAATTTTATAAGTAGTTTTATAAGAATTCTGTATTTCCAAGACACAAATTTGAAAGTGAGATATACAGAATGTGCTTCAGTTTCATTGGGAATACAGTTGTGTTTGGACACAGACATTGATCTGTCTGGTACATGTGTATTGTAGCTTCTGCATGACTCATCTTTGTAATTATTCTACTCTAAAATAGCTTCTTTCCTTAATTTTTAAAGTTAAAAGTTTATTTTCAAAAAAAGAAGTTTGAGAAATTAAAGTATACTTATACTACATTTTAAATTTAAAAACAAGTATCTTGTTTATAAATAAGATTCCCTAGAATATGTTCTGTTTCTGTTCTATATTTCAGCTCTATAAGATCCTCCTAAAGCTGCTACAGCCCAAATTACCATTTTGCCTGTCTTATATTATCTTTTTTGCTTTAAAACCAATAACATAAATTTGTATTTTCTTTTCTTACAATTGCATATTTATTCTGGCTAAATTCAAGTTGCATCGTACCACTGAAATACACTATAATTTCTCTATAACAAAATGGGTCACATTCTTAATGAGCTGTTCACTGTGAGCATCTGCTTGAAGATGAAAATAATTGCTTCCAGATGTTACCATTTCAAGAAGGGACATTTACTTTAAACTGCACTTTCTTTCAAAGCAAAAGTTAGACTCTCTAGATGCAAGAGAAACTGTCAGCTGTTTTAAATCAGTGTAGCTCCATTGAAAACAAACTAGGGATAGTTAGCTATTTTGTCTATTTTAAGGCAAGAGTTTTATGCCAGTTTACACTAGCTGAGGATCTGATTTTCCAGCTTCGGAGAAAACTCTAAAATTTTGTTTGAGTTTATTAAAAAAAACCCTGACCCTTCAGCTGTATTCATGCTCACTTATACCAGGCTGGTGTTCACAGGGAGCTGCTGAACTCAGAATGAGAGGAGTAAGGTATTACTCTCCATTGCATAACTAAGTGTAAATTGGGGAAAGCATGTTCCAGTCTGAACTGGAATATGCATCTGGAGCTTGTGCAAATTAGTGTTTTTCTGGAAGACAGAGGAGTTATTTGTAATTATAATTTGTAATCACCTTTGTAGAAAGCAGCTACTACTGGGATTTCATTAGGTGACTGCCTCTTAGAGTTTCTGAATTAAAAAGTTGGTGCACTATCTTGTCCTGATTAGTGCTTGATTTATTTAATTCAGACAAAAAAAACCCTACAAAAAAACAAAGCAAACCAAAACAAAAAAAAACAAACAAACAAACAAACAAAAACAACAAACCACCAGCCTAGATTTCTGTTTATTTTCCCATCCATACACAAATATCATTGTCAGTGTCAGCAGGAACAGGCCTGGCACTGGGAATAGTGGGTGGCTTAGATAATTGGTGTTGCAGTGCAGATGCAAGTTTAGAACTATTTTTAATTTGGGCAGTGTTCCCCACCAGACTAAAACAATTTAGATGTGGGGCGGATTGAGATTCCAAATAAACTTAAACTATATGATTTTTAAAATAACCTTTGTGCCTTCCTTGGCTCCAAGCCATATTCTACAACATACTCTACTGTTTGTGGAAGAAATGAGGAAAGGGTGATGGACAGGGCAGTTTCTGATCACTCAGTATCATCAGCATAGATCCAGAATAACTATGTCAACTTCAGTTAAGTCACTTCCATGTAATTCAAAGCAGAATCTTTGCTGTGATTCCTCAGTGTGTTTCATATGATCAGAACACCAGTGTGAATTATGAATTACCATAATTTTTTTAACCATTTAGAAACTTGCATTCTTTTGCAAAACATTAATTAGGCACTTGGAAAGTTAGGTATCGATTTTTTTCGATAAGGCTTAAGAAGATTTTTCCTTTGGCTTTCTTGAAAACTGAAAGATGCAATGAAGGTGTGAATATTGAATGTTTTCCAAACACAGTGATATCACTGTGCCCGAGGTATGCCTTTCTGTGCAATCTGAAAAATAAACTTGGTGCACACAAGCAAATGTCATGGCCAATTGTTTCTCTTTTACACTGTTACTCAGTTTAGACATTGACTTTTAGATTCTGGTTAGGGCGTACCACTTTTCATTCGATGCTCTTCCCTCCAGAGTGTGTAGTCTTCGGAAGTTAACAAATACTACATGGTGTAAACTTTCAGGTGCTATTAGCATGACTGCAGAAACGTTACATGTCTTTGGTAGTCCTATTTTGGTTAGGGTGCTCATTCTGTAACACATCCTTTATTGGATAACACATGATAGGAAGTTAAAAAATGTTTTGTTGTAACACTAGATCATAGCTTTGTTTGATGAGTATTTTAGGAAGTAGCCAACTGTTGTGTAATGTGTCATGTGAAAGGCTTTGTGGCATTATGTAGGTTTGTGTCTGTTTGGCCTTAGTATTGTTTTCTGATTTCATGTCTTGCCTGGGGATTAACTCTGCCACACATTTGCTTGAAATAGGGAGTGGGACACAGTGGTTTAGTGATTAACACAGGAGAACATTTAGGTGAAAACAGCTGCAGAACTTGGGAAACATACAGTTCTAGCAGTTCAAAGTATACACTCCGTGAAGAGAGGTAGAGGAATTTGCTTTTCTGTGAATTTGCCAATCACTCCTTTTTTTTCTTAGCTAACTTTTTCTGCATGCAGTAAATGCAGACATCAGGTCTATCTTGCTGCATTTTTTGCACTGTAAAGCAGTGTGACTTTTGAAGAAGAGAATTATTTTGCTTTCGTATTGAAAGTGTTAAACACTGGGGTAGAGACTTTTCTATGGGTCTGTCAGTAAGTCACACAACATTCTATCAGTGTTCAAGTAAATAACTGGAGAAAATCTTCTGCTGTGCTTTCAGGAGTTGCTAAGCCGAACTTCACTGGAGACTCAGAAATTAGATCTAATGGCTGAAGTTTCAGACCTGAAGATTAAGCTGGTTGGTATGGAAAAGGAACAGAGTGAATATGAAGAGAAACAGAACAAAGCTGAGGTGAGTTTCTTTCATTAGCTTGGGTTTTTTCCCTGTCATTTGTCTACGGTATACTGTAATACACCTGAGCTTTTGAGCTGAAATCAGCTGAGCTTTTGAGCTGAAATCAGCATGCAATAGGATTTTCCGTGCTTACAGCACGATCCATATCATGGATCCTGTGAATTCAGTGACGAATATGGTTATGCATTTTTGGGATGTGGTTTCTTTTCCCCTCTCTCATTATACTTCAAAGGTCGTTGTTTGGCTTTAATCAAGTCACAAAGTCCCTTCCAGAAGCATACATTATAATTGGCGTTCACTTAACTCTTTCCTTTCCACAGAAGCTGGACTGGCATGGCCATGTGAGGCCCACCAGAGCTCTCCTGTTTCCTTATTTATATCGCAGAGAAGATTGTCAGTTCAGTAGTACCAGGGGTGCTACAAACACTTCAGTGATCACCCATGATTGGGTGATTTTAAAGCATTCATGGCACTTGGGAGGGAAGGGGAAGGGCATTTCCCTCAAATCAGCCTTTCCACGTGTGGGTTACATTAATAAATAGTGCAAAAAAAAATTATGTGCTTTGGAGGAAATTCTAATCCTTACTCTCCTCCAGATGTGGATAGTTCTGGACATCAAAGCAGCTTTGCTTTTTACCAGGTTGGTTAAGAAAGAGAGTATGAAACAGACACAACAATATTCATTTTATGGTAGTGAGCAGCAGGTGGGAGCTGCGAAGGAAAGTGATTATGGAAGAAGTAATTCCTATGAATTGCCATGTACTGCCCTACTCAGTGGTCCTGTAAGAAAACCAACTAGCAGGAGAGGACTACCTGGCAAAGAAGGATTACTAGGTCCAAGATTTACATGTTGCTGACTGAAAAAAGACTTTATGTTCCACATTGACTTAGGAGAATTTGAAATCTAGGCAGTGTTAGAAAACTATTTGCTCTCCATAACGTTGTTAGTGCAATATTTGATAACTATGCATAAGTAACTTACCTGCAGTGACATAATACGTTTGGGGTGTGTTTGTTTTTTTACTTATTTATCCTCTGAAGTTTTCTTTAGAGATTAAAAGATAGCTTAAAGACAGCAATTTCTGGCAGAGGTTGCAAGCCAGAGAGGCACCAGCTGCTGTTTTTACCATCTGTGGCCTTCTCATGCTCTTACACCCATAATTGTCAGTGTCTTGTGTACAGAAGGCCTGAGCAGTCTCGTACTACCTGAAGATCTAAACAGGTCTGTGCAGCACCTAGTTGCTACAGATGGCAGCCTGCTCCCCACAGGCGCCTTCCTGAGAGGCCTTCAGCACTCCCCATCGCTTGTCGAATACCAGGACAAGGGTCCTTAAATTACTGCAGGACGTGCACAGTCAGCCTGACTCCTGGAAAGCAACAAAGCTTCTGAGTGCATTTGCCTTGACAGGGCTTTTAAGTACCTGTAGGTCTGGGCCTGTGATGAGGGTGAGGCTATGACCTGTGAAATTCTTCTGTCACTGCAACAAGGCGTGTGGCCCCCTTGGATGGAAAAACTGAGCTTTATTGGCCTGGAAGCCTTTGGTGTATTGCTAAGTGATAGGAAACATTCCTGCTGAGATGGAAAAGAATTCTAATCTGATGGAAAAGTTGAGAATCATTGTGTTAAGTATGCCCTGAATTATTAACTACACTGAGATGTGATTAGATTTCTCACTTCTTGAAAGTCACAAACCTATGTATACAAAGCAAGGAAAATGGGTGTTGTAAGTAAAGCTGTGGGAAATAAACAGCATTTTTGTTTTGCTCATTGAGCCATTTTAAAAATTATTTCAGATTGTCCTGAATAAGCATTAATCCAATCTGTGAAGATAAATGGGGTTTGCTTTCCATCAAACTGGATGCTTACTTGAATTCTAATGCTTTAACCCTATTTCAGCTCCTTTTACTGTAAGTTTTACTAATTTTCAATACAAAACAATTTCAAACATCAGAATGAAATTTATCAATATATTTTCTTTATACTATTAGACCACAACTGCTGCTTAAATTTGTTAATATCTTTGAGTGTCTTCCTGAACTCCTTGCCTCCACTGCCCAGCTACAACTTTCTAGTGAATAAATCACTCGTACACCAGCAGTGTACCTTTAGTTTGCCCTTGTTTATGCGTGCGCAGTTGTGTTATGGTAACCCAATTGCTTCAAGCAACACCGTTCTCCAAACTGACAGTGACTGAATGAAATCAATCGTGCTGTAATTGTATCTCTGAATGTCATGACTACTACAACATGCTCGTACAATGTGTAATGCCTCAAATGAAATTGCCATTAGTATTTTTACATAAGTGGAAAAAAGCTATGGGTGACAGAGCTAGAGCCTTTCTTACAGACTGTAGCTGGCCAACTGCTGCTTTCAAGACTGAGTTTAGGATTGACAAAAGTGAGCAGAACAGTGATTTTATAGATTTGCTACTATCGGAAGTGATAGTCCTCAGTTTTCACCCTAGTGCATGTGTGAGAGAGGCATCCAGTAGTTAAAACCATTTTAAACAGCCTGTTAATTAGCTGACCCTGCAATTTCTAAATATAATAACAAGTTTTAAAAAGTTTAAAACGAACTGTGACATTGCAGAATAATTCAGCTAAAAACATATTTGCTTTGTACTCTAATTTTGTGTCGGCTTATTTCACAGCAGCTGTTTCCAGTCACATAGAATTTGTCTGTAGAATTATTTCTCTGGTTGGGTTGGTGGGGAACAAAACAAATTAAGATATCCTTCTAAATATGAGCAAGTTTTAATGTGTCAGATTTGTTTATTTTGTGCAGCTGTAGTTTAGTTTTGGTTTTAGTTAGAAGCAAAGAGTTTATCAAGCATCTCTCAAAGGTATTAATTTCATACTGAATGTCACTTGTCTCTGGCTCTTCAAAAGCACATGCTAAATTTAAAGTGCCATTTATTTATATGTATAACACAGGGGCTGGGAAAATAGCTGCTTGTAAATGAACAACCTCACGCTTGGCTTTGTTAATTTAATTCCTTTTTTTGTGGAATTATGTTCTTCTTCTGCTGCAGTGATACTCTGAAGGTTTCTGAAATCCCACCTGAGGATTTCATGTAGCTACCTGAGAAACCTTAGAAATGTTGGAAATGTGTTTTCTTAATGTAGCAAGGTGCATTTTCAAGTGATTAATGGCAGCCCGGATGCCTGCTCTACCTGAACATCAACAAAAGAGACCTATCACTATCAGGAGACTGCAGGAATAATTGTTGGTTTCAACTTGCTAAACAGCCCTTCTTCTTTGCTACTTTTTGTTTTTTTCTAGCATGGGATAAGTTTTGGGATTTTTGGCTTTTTTGTACTGAAAATCTGAAGTTTGCTATAAGCTGTTGGGAAGTGTTTTGTGGCTCTTGTGTGGAGACTTTTGAATTAAATACCTCGTGTGTAGTTACTTGCAATTTCAAAGAAACTTGAGTCAGTGAGCCACTGACTCCCACGGGGGAGTTTGGTGTGTTGTGTCACCTGAATCAAATTCAAGATATAGTATGATAGTGTTAATAAATTTTTGTGCTGTGAAAAATCTCAAACATGAGAAGCCTTTTCTACCATGAAACTAGAAAGAACTGTAAAGGCATATATTGCAGCTAGAGTTCATCTGTTTCTACCCTGTGGAGCTCTTACCCTTCACTGGGATAAGGATTTCTGCCATTTCTGTACTGTCAGGTTTGCTCTGTGTGGACACAGTGTGTTTCCCATTCCTGTTTTTAATGTGAGGCAAAATAGAAAAGAATTTCAAGGCGGCAGCAGCAGTGTTTCTGGACTATCGCACTCTGCTGCAACTGGAGCACAGCTGTCTGTGCTCAAAAGTCTGTGTACATTGTTTGAGCAGTGGTTCCTCAGAACCTCGTATGGGTTTAAAATGTTCTGTGTCAAAGATGAGCACAGACTAAAGCCTTGGTCCTTCAAGAAAGCAAGGGAGATGGATGTGTGTCTTGATGATTCCAGTCTCCACTTGGTACTGCTCAGCGAGGTATCTGATTGTGGAGATGATGGTAAAAAAGAAACAAAGCATGGAAGATGGAGGGATTTGGATAGTACCTAAATCATACATGCAGCTAGTATTGAAAATAACATGTATAAAGTTTTATATATATATATATATATATGTATAGTTAATATATGTATATGCAACTGCTTTCCTGAATTTCATCTGAAGCATGATGCCCAAGAAAAATACTTAACTGATGTGAAACCTTTACCGAACTGATACATATGCTTTTGAAAGGGAATCTTTCTGAATGTTTAAAGTTGTCTGTGAATGAAATACATTTTGAGATTGGTTGTGTTAAATACTTATCTGGTCATAATAGTGTCCTGTCCTTGCAATAGCTGTTTCCTTGCTTTGAGATTATTGGCTGACCAGAGAGTTGAAATTACAGGAGGACTGTTGCACATTGTAATGAAGAAAATAATAATAGTAAAAAAAGCCACGTCATCTGTTGTTTTGTCCACTAAAAACATTTTCATTCCTTTAGGAGATGGATTAATCGCATCAAATTTATTCCACTTGAGGAGACTGAGAAATGACAAAACATACATTGTTAAAGTACATGAAAATTAAGAGAAAGGCCCTCTAAACTTGTAGTACCTGAGAAGATACTCAGCACTGTTTGCTACCGAGTTATGGAATTTAAGTGACATGTTATATA
>VZTO01026003.1:0-13510 GCA_013400615.1 Syrrhaptes paradoxus
CTAGCTCTGCTTTTAGCCAGACCATAGCTTTTAGCTTCACCATCTTTTCATAGTATTTTATATAATAATTAAGTAGTACATAAAGATAATATTTATAGTATTTTATATTATTAATTATATTAAATATTTCATTATAAGTGTTACATTAATTATAGGATCCTAGGATGTTATCTCTGAATACAGAATCCCTACAGTGGGAACCAGAGCTGGCTTCACAGGCTAAAGCCTTGCTAAAGCTGCATGGTGCTACTCAGTCTTGACAGTAGTAGCTCTACTAAGGATCTTGTCTTGCAAACTTGTTTACTTTGTATGAAGGTATGTCTGTTACTATTACTCTGTTGTTATGTCATATTAAGTGCAAGTAGGTAGACCATCAGCTTACTTTATATTGGCAAAGTGTGAATTATAAAATAGAGCTGGTTTTCTATAGTGACTCTAATTTAAGGATATTAATTATATTTGAGATGGCTTTTCATTATTGTTACTGAAATATGGAGTGGGACTTGACTCTGTGAATGAGAAACTTCTGATGTGAGGGTGAAACGCATATAAGTGTTGCTAACTTTGTCTTATTATTAAATAGGTTTAAGTGGAAATCCAGCAGATATAGAAAGGAGAGAAGCAGTTTTTGGGAAGAATTTTATACCTCCTAAAAAGCCAAAAACATTTCTTCAGTTAGTATGGGAAGCACTACAGGATGTTACACTAATTATATTAGAAATTGCAGCCGTAGTATCCTTGGGCCTTTCTTTTTACCAGCCTCCAGGAGGAAATGAATCATGTAAGTAAACACTTAAAGTAGATATCTACCTGTATTACTTATGCTACTGACTTTCCTGGTCCAATGTGCCTATACTGTAGATCTGATGGGAGACACTTACATCAGTGGAAAAGCAGCTTATTGTTCCTTGTTGAGATAACACTACTAAAACTCTAACTTGCCTTAAAAGTGCAACATCAGATTTCCCTGGTTATGATCTGTTATGATAATGACCAAAATAATGCCAAAGGTAAAGTGCAAGCAGCAGGAACAATGACCTGACTTAAATCCAGTCATGTTTCTGTGCAAGTGGTATTTTTAACTTTTCCTCAAATATTTAAGCAATTTGTAATTTGTGGTCACGTGGTTTATTTGGGGAGCTGGCAAGTCTTAAATTTTCCTTGATTTGCAATATGATGCTGGTAACTTTCCAATTTAAGAAATGAAGCTGTATTTATACTAATAAATTGAAGACAAAGGAATCTGGCTTTCACTGAACTGAATTTTTGCAGTGATATCTGGGTTGTTAAGACAAAGGTAAAGTGGGAAATGTTGAAAGCAGAAGGTGGTTACTAATTGTATAATCTAGCATCTTATGCCATCCCTTAACAAGATAATAAGGATATGTAACTTTCTGTATCAACTTCTCTTATGTTCAGATAAGCATGGATATAAATTCTAGGTTGTTTAAGTTCCTTGAGCTGCTCTAACTTTCAGGTTCTTTAGCTTCTTTGTGTGTTACCCTTACTGCAAATAAATCTAAAATTGCAAAGAAGGCTGGCACAGAAAAAGTTTGGCGACTGTTAGTAGTTTCTTCTGTTTGACAAAACGTCTTTGTTGTTGCAATAACTATATGCATGAACTTTCTTGAATCTAAAACCTGTTTTCTACAGTATGTGGATCAGTAAATATTGGTGAAGAAGAGGAGGAATCTGAAGCAGGTTGGATTGAAGGAGCAGCAATCCTCCTATCTGTAGTTTGTGTGGTATTAGTAACAGCTTTCAATGACTGGAGTAAAGAGAAACAGTTTCGAGGATTGCAGAGCCGTATTGAACAAGAACAGAAATTCACAGTCATCAGAGGTGGCCAAGTCATCCAAATACCAGTAGCTGACATAATTGTTGGAGATATTGCACAAGTGAAATATGGTAAACATATTTTTAAAGTTGAACTTTCTTTTATTTTTAAAAAAGGAACTGCAGTCAACATACCCGGTGATCTCTCGTAGGTGATCTTTTACCGGCCGATGGTGTACTGATTCAAGGAAATGACCTCAAAATTGATGAAAGCTCACTGACTGGAGAATCTGATCATGTTAAGAAATCTCTGGACAGAGATCCTATGTTGCTGTCAGGTGTGTATCATTTGACAATTCTTGAAGAAAGTGGCTTGTTTGTGAGGGTAAACTGGTTATTTATAATTTTGAGGTTAAAATCTGGCAAAATGGACCTCATCTAGGCTGACTCCTAAAACTACCCAAAACCAGTGCAACAAATGCAAAACTTTGTCAAAGGGAGCAGACTCTTAAAACTGACAAGCATTTTGTCTAGTTGCTTATGGTTTTATTTTCCAGATAGTTTTGGCAACTAAAGCTTTAGGGGAATACAGCGGTAAATATACACATCTTACATGAAGATTGAGAACTCATTTCCTTTGTGCTCTGCCATATAACTGCTCAAGTCTCAATGGAAAACTTGATTCAATCTTTCAGGTACACATGTGATGGAAGGCTCTGGAAGAATGGTAGTTACTGCTGTAGGTGTGAACTCTCAGACTGGAATCATCTTTACCTTACTTGGGGCTGGAGGAGATGAAGAGGAGAAGGAGAAGGAAAAAGAGAAGAAAGACAAGAAAAGTAGGTATAATAAGCTTAAATACCTGGGGAGAGAGGGGTGAACTGAATGTTACTGGATAAAAACATGTTCTAGTCACCTAAAGCCAGAGATCTTTTTTTTTTAAACCTCATACCTTCAGTAGGTTTCACAGGAAAAAATACAAACAAAAAAACCCGACAAAACCAAACCAAACACCTCTGGTCCAGTGACCTAAGAGCACAGCACTACTAATAACTCTTGTCTTGGTTTTTTAATTAAACTTCAGATCTCATTGTTCAGATGTTGGAAGTTTACGACTCCTAACCAGCCATGCCATGTATAAATTGTTAAATTGCCATCTTGTATAACTTCAAAGTACATTCATGTCTAATAGCAAATATTTGTTTATGGCAAACAGGTTATACCAGTCAACCTGTATAAGTATTTAGTTCTGCTTTTGACAGATAGAAAATGTCCTGTATATGGAGTTCTTCTATGATACTTGAAGGGGCAAAGCTTGTGTCATTGATACTGCTGAGTTTGTGGATACCTTAAACATACATAAGACTGATTTTGAAAAAGGTGAGCAGACAGTTGCTTCTGCCACTCATTTTCTTGCAGAGCTGAAACTTTGAATGCTCAGAGATACACACAAGGCAAACCCCTAGCAACACTTTTCTGTAAATGTTATTTTTGGAGGGATGAGCAGTTTATAATCCAGCATTTTGGAGCCCTTCTGTGAAGTGTGAAATGGGTATCTTCCTTATTTTGAAAGACTTGCTCAGTAGCTGAAATAAGGTCACTTATCTAAGACATAGCCTTTATCCTGAGAATCAAAGCTTAGAAATGTTAACAAGTAGTGTTTTGATACTAGCTCTCCTGAGGCTTGTTCAGGACTGAGCTTCACCACAGCAGAAATTTTTGTAGAAACTATTGTGAGGTCTACTGGATGCAACTGAGTCTGGGGATTCTTGGCAGAAAATTTTACTTTTTCATCAGTGGAATATGAAACAGTCATGGAAAGCCATACAGAAATGTGCTTAGGAGTCTCAGTGGCCTTCAATCTATAGAAGCAATTGTTGAAATGTGTGGTCTGTGCAGGAATTGGGATTGAACTGTGCTTTTGGTCGTCTTAATCCACAAATACTTGACAATTCTGACCCTTCTTGAAACTTGAAGTAGTAAGTTTCTTCAGAAGCAAGTTACAAGATTTGTTACAAGAAGAACTGAAAGTTCAAAATTAGTTTCAAGCTCAAGTGTGGTAGTGAAGAGTAAAAGTTGACTTGAAACACTTCCTGAGATTAGTGTGGAATGTTTTCCATCCTTTGCTCTGTCCCTTGCAATGGAAGGAGAAGGAAGCAAGCAACAGTACCAGCTGCTACAGGAGATATGGAGAAGATTATAGCTTGTATTAATATTCTGCCAGTGTCTACTATTCTATAAGCAGAAGCCTTTCTGTAAAGCAGTGTTTCAGTGTATCCTAGGGCCTGAACACTTGTGGGGTTTTATTTGTCTCCCAAGATAGACAACTTCCTCTTTTCTTTCCCTTAAGTTAGATACCTGATAAGATTCTTCTTGGTAAAACTCAGGTTAAACTAAATTAGCTTCTCTGTAAATGTTAAGGAGCTTAAAGTGGCTATTTTTAGTTGGCTGTGTATGGTTTGGTTCAGAGCAAAAGCAAATGTATGTGCAAAGAGTTAGGAGTAACTCGGCGCAGAACTTTGCTCTGTAAGAGGGAAAGGAGAACTAGGAAAGAACAAATACTAAACTGGGAGACAATGATGAGTTCTTAAGATGTCTTAAGTGGCATCTTCTGGAGAAAGTGAATGCGCTTTTTTATTTTTCCTCAGCTGTTCTGAGGATGCTTGGGGGGAAATTTATGTATAGAAATCAGACTGTCTACAATAATAATGTAATGAAGGTATTAAATGTCATGTCAGGCTGCTTCATAATTTTATTTTCTACCACCTGAGTACTCTCATACATCTTAGTCTATATAACCTAAGGCCAAAGACTTAATGAATTACCAGTGAGACTGAAAATTTCTGGGATTTTTTTCTAAGTTCCTCAATTTTGTGCTTTCATTTGAGGTTATTGCAAATAGTAACTATAAACCTTGCTTTTTCTGCTTAGGATAAAAGTTTGTCACTTGCCAGGGTAGTATCTAAACTTTTTTACTTAAAAACCCAAACAAGAGAAAGTAGTTAGACCCCTCACCCCAATAAACTACACGTTATGTCTGTCTTCTAGTCACCTTTAATGTTTCGCTTATTAATTTCTTTCATTATTTCACTCTCCTTCTTTATGATCTCTTGTTAAACATCATTTCTGAACAGAGGTAGGAGCAATAGTTTATTATGAACTTGAGCTGTTCTCTTAGTGGTGTAATATTGGTAAGTTGCCAACAGATTATTCATGCTTGCGTAAATAGGGTTAGCACAGATCCAGTAATCCCAATGCTGTACCTCCATTAAGCTTTTGTGTGGATTTATAAATATTTTATACTACAGTAACTTCTGCGGTCATGTACAAAAGCACTGATTCGGGAAGTGAGATCCTACAGTAGTCAGATACAGTTGCCAAGTGTTGGAAGAACAGAGAGCAAGACTGAGGCCATCAGAATTGCTTTAATGTCACAGATTTTAATGTCACAGATTTCTTTCTTAAAAAAGAAAGGCAAGCCTTTTAAAAAGCTTACTGACACAGACATTTATTACTTGTGAGGAAATTTGTCCAAACTTAACTATGGTAGCATAACACTGCAGCAGTCTTGGATGGGAAAAGTCCAAAAACCTCCTGTGAGCTGTTTCTGTGAGTTGATTTATACTTTTAAAGCCTCAGTTATGTCACACCTCTGTCTCCAGTTTGTTCTACACTTCTTAAAAAAAATGCAGTCGCTTGTTTCAGCATATGGTAACATATGTATTATATAAAAGCGTAAACACTGAAATGAACTATGCATAGGCAAATTAAAACACAACTTGTTCCCCTCTCCAACAGATAAAAAGCAAGATGGAGCTGTTGAAAACCGTAACAAAGGTAAATGCAGATTCTCTGATTCTTCCTTACAAGTTTGTATTTTCTGAGAGTGTATGTAATGAAATACATACTTCCCTATAAAAATGCATGTTGAATGCTTAGATCCAAAGTGCTTATGCTAAAGATGGCATAACTGAATCTGCAAAACAAATGCTTGAATGAACTTGGTAGTCTCATATAGCTAAATACTACAAAAGTAAACTTTACCAATGATTTTCAAGCTATCTTGTTGAGGTGAGTTAACCATGGCTGGCTGCCAGATGGCCACCCAGCTGCTGTCACTTCCCCTCCTGAGCAGAAGGGAGCAGAAAAATAGAATTAAAAGTTTGTGGGTTCAGATAAGGACGGGGATCTCACTTACCAATTGTCTTCACAGGTAAAACAGACTTAACTTGGGGAAGATCAATTTATTGCCAGTTAAAAATAGAGTAGGATGGTGAGAAACAAAACCAACTAAAACCACCTTCCCCACGCCACTGCTTCCTTCCAGGCTCAACTTCACTCCTGATTCCTCACGGTGGGAGGGGGAATGAAGTTCTTAGGAGTTCATAATGCTTGTCTCTGCTGCTCCTTCCACCTCACGCTCTTCCCCTGCTCCATCATGAGGGCCCTCCCCCTGAGATACGGTCCTTCAGGAATGTCTTCAGTGTGGGTCCTTCCCACAGAGGACAGTTCTTCAGGAACAGACTGCAGAAGCATGGGTCTCCTGCGGGCCACAGCTCCTACTAGGAGACCTTCAAAGGCTGCAGCTTCCTTCAGGGCACATCTGCCTGCTGCCGCATGGGGTCCTCCAGGCTGTGGGGTGGAGAACTGTTCCACTGTGGTCCTCTATGGGCTGCAGGGGAACAACCTGTTCCACCATGGTCTTCTCAATGGGCTGCACCTGCCCTGCTGCCAGCACCTGGGCACCTACCCCCCATACACTTGTTTAAACATGCATGTGCAGTATGGCAGCTCTGGATACAAGGTACTAACTAGTACTGGTATTCAGTGGAGCCTGGTGTTATTAATCTTTTTAAGTATCACTGATTTTGGGGACTCCCAAACAGCTAAACTTTATTTGATCTTAACTTCTAGCTAAAGCTCAGGATGGTGCAGCCATGGAAATGCAACCACTGAAGAGTGAGGATGGTGGGGATGGAGATGAGAAAGACAAGAAGAGAGCAAATTTGCCAAAGAAAGAAAAGTCTGTTCTCCAAGGCAAACTTACAAAGCTCGCAGTTCAGATTGGCAAAGCAGGTATGGTGTATCAGTGCCCTCTGTATGTTGATGTCAAACATTTGAATAAAGTTGGAACATAGAATCATAGAACGGTTTGGGTTGGAAGGGACCTTAAAGATCATCAAGTTCCAACCCCCCTGCCATGGGCAGGGACACCCTCCACTAGACCAGGTTGCTCAAAGCCTCATCCAGTCTGGCCTTGAACACGTCCAGGGATGGGGCATCCACAACCTCCCTGGGCAACCTGTTCCAGTGTCNATAACATGCATAGTTTGTTAGGATAACTTAAGTAGCTAGCCTTGATTAGTTTGATTATTTTAAGTGCAAAATTGCAATGCCTGCAAGTATGGCGTTGTGCCTGAGTGTGCTGATGGCTCCTCAGACTGTGTCATGTGGATGGCTTTTTTTTTTTTTTTCCCTTGATTTAAATATGTTCAGGATTTAGAGTGTCAGCTTCTGGGAGAGAAAATTCCAACTTCATAACCTTGGACAACTGTTGTGGAAGATGTTTTTGGATAAGATAGGGCATTTAGGGATGTACATCGAGAACTATAAATTGACTGAAGTCTGAAAAATGTAGGGTCAACCAGGTTATGTCTGGTACTTCCAGAGGATTTGGAATTTCCACTTAACATGTGCCTTGCTGATATGTGACATTTCTATTGACTTTCTACTATCCTTTGGCTTTTATTACTCTTCTATTAGCTAATATTCAGCTGTCTTGTCAAAATATTTGATAGTTGACTGCTGCTTGAAAGTAGACTAAAAGAACAACGAAGTTCAGTGTAAATTTTAGACTATATTATCTAGTATTTAGAGGTTTAATTCAAATATTTCAGGATTTATTTGGGTGCATGTAGAATTGTTGAAAGATTTAGGCTTAGTCAATTGACTTTATGAACAGGAGAGGCCAATTAAATCTACACTTTTCAATTAAATGGAGGGAAAATAAAGATTTTAGAAGTTTCCAGGTGAAAAGCATGAGGAAATATTTGCATTGGAAATTGGAACTCCTTTGAGAACCACCTCAATGTTTCCTGACTTGCCTGTTTAAGATCTTAACTGTAAGCTACCTTCTATAAAGGCTGAAGTAGTTGCACTTATCCACAATCTGTATTGCCAAATATTCTGAGATAATTTCTGAAAACTGTTTATTCTCTTTTTAACAAGGTTTGTTGATGTCTGCAATCACAGTCATTATCCTTGTGTTATATTTTGTAATTGATACCTTCTGGGTTCAGAAGAGACCTTGGCTTGCTGAATGTACACCAATTTACATTCAGTATTTTGTGAAGTTCTTCATTATTGGAGTTACAGTCTTGGTGGTGGCGGTACCAGAAGGTCTTCCACTTGCGGTCACTATATCTCTAGCTTACTCTGTTAAGGTAAGTGGATAGATAATAGATTTTAAAGGTACATGTGTGTATTCATCAGTTGTAAAATCTCAGTTGAGATATGCTGCATCACATATACGCAACAGACTGGGGAGAAACTTTTCTTGCTTTCCTGAACTGCATAAGAAATCTGCCGCAGTATTTTTCTTAATCTCTGAATACACACTGTGAACAGTGAGCAGGGACAGCTTGTTGTCACCAATTAAAGATGAATGAGTTTAGCTGATAACATTGTAGCATTTGCTTATAATGATGTGTTAGAGTTTGTAAATAACAAACTTTTCTGTAAATCTGAACTTCTACTTAACTGATGTGTTAAGCAACTACTACAAAAGTTTCCAGATTGATTCTCCTTGAGGACTGGATATTATAGAACATATAGCTTTCTATTTATTATACAGCATGTTTTTTTTTAACTCATGCTCTTTGTTCTCTTAATTTTCTTATTGTTTCAGCATGCTAGGACTGGTTATTGATCTGAAAAATCTAATAGTAACAACAATGGCAGTTTAGGTGGTGTTCTAAAACTTAGTAACTTACAGTACTCACTAGCAGCGGCCTTAGTATTGTATCATTTGAAGTTTGTCTGCCTCTTCAAGGTTAAAATACTATCCAAACCTCTTAAGTAAAGAATTTAACGTGATATTTGAGCTATGAAACTTGTATTCCTCACTATCTTAGCTGGAACACTAGGCTCCCAGTTTGTATTTGATTTTAAGTCCGACTCTAGCGACTTTGAAATATATATCCTTTGATGTTTGGATAAGTCTGTAACATAGCTTACTTGATCTTCTTTGTAAGCAGGAAGGTGTTTTTTTTTAACGTCATATCTGGTAAACTCAGTCTGTACCTCTCCTCTATTTTTAAAGATCATAATAAACTATTTGCTTGTAGTTATCTGAATAGTAATAGTAGTCAGTGTGACATGCAGATATCAGAGATTAAGACTGTACTTATGAACCTTGTTCAAAATGGACTTTACTGTGGTATGAGAGACTTAAAGGAATCCTTACAGAGTGTGGCACTACAAATTCTTACTCTGTAAGATGACAGATAACTTAAAGGCTGAGGGTTTTCTGAAATTGTTGTGTGAGACTGGACACCCTAAATGAGAATTTCTGAAATGTGAAGTAATGGTCATGGCTAGCTGATGACTGCTTTTGTTTCCTTAGAAAATGATGAAAGATAATAACTTGGTGAGACATCTGGATGCATGTGAAACAATGGGCAATGCAACAGCTATTTGCTCGGATAAAACAGGGACATTGACCATGAACAGAATGACAGTCGTCCAAGCCTACATCAATGAAAAACATTATAAAAAAATACCAGAACCAGAAGCTATTCCAGAGAAAACTATGGCTTACCTTGTGACGGGAATTTCTGTTAATTGTGCTTATACTTCCAAAATACTGGTAAGTGGATTTCTTCATTCTAATCAAGGTAACTAAGCAACTTCCTCAAAAGATGCAAATTATCTGGGGGCCACATGGTAGGCAGTTAAGTGTAAGTGTGTGGCAAAATGCAGTGTAAGGTATTTTGTACCTGCTGTAAATTGCTTAACCTTTCATTTGAGACTAAACTTCAAACATATCTTATTTCAGTTAGAACTGATAATTTAAGTTTTGAACTGATAATTCAAAGATACAATATCAGGAAGATAACTTTCTTTAAGTTCACAGTTGTGTCTAAAGTTGTTTTTATAGGTGGGGCTGCTTACCTTACTTGAAGAGCATCTTGGCTCGATTTGAATGCTACTTCAAAGTACACATGTAAGAGTAGCATAGCATTAGCTAGAATGTAATGAGAAAATGCATGTACAGATGAGGATTTTGATGGAATTTTATTCCAGATTCGCTTGTATGAGTTTGTAGGCTTTAGAATTGTAACATCTTTGTTTATAACTTGTTTGAGACTTCCAAAATATTTTGAAGTAAAAAGAATAACAGACTGTTACAGATTTTAAATACTGGACTATTTAGCACTTCTGTATGCATCGCTTTCTGCAAACATAGCTTTGTTGCGGTAGTTATTAATGTGTTGCATAACTTACATTTTTTTAAGGCAGTAAAAATAATAATAATTAGGATTTAGCTTTAAAAAATAAATTAGCACTTTAAGATTTAGTAGAAGCCTCCAGTATGAATGTTTTATACAGGAGTAGCAGTAAAACCTCAGTCCAAAAGCTACTTTTGAGCCAATAAAGATGGTACATCTGCAAGAAAATCTTCAATAGCAGTACTTGAGGCAGCACATCAAGATCACCAGCACTGATTTCTCTAAAACAAGACTGAAATACTACTCATGAGTTATAGCATGTGAGGGTTTTCACAGTCTATTTTCTAAAGACCTTTTCATAGAAACAACAACAACAAAAAAGTAGCTGTATGTAAACTGACCAGGTCCCTTACTACTACAATTTTAATCAAATTACTTCCAATACAGTCAGAGTTAGTCTATTTTACAGAATCACAGGGGGCTGAATTACAAGGGACTTCTTGGGATCCTCTAGTCCAAGCCCCCTGCTCAAAGCAGGATCAGTCAGAGCATGTTGTTCAGGGCTATATCCAGTCAGGTTTTAAGAATCTCAGGGGATGGAGATGCTACAGCCTCTGGGTAACCTGGTCAAGTATTTGACCACCCTTAGAGTAAAAACATGTTTTCTTATGTTCAAATGGAATTTCAAGAGCTTCAGTTTGTACCAATTGCCTGTTGCCCTCTCACTGGGGACCACTAAAAAGTCTGGCTTGGCAGTATTTACCGTTGTTCCACCTGCCTGCCCTATTCAGGCATTTAGTACATACCGATAAGTTTCTCCTACAGAGCCTTCTCTTCTCCAAGTGGAACAGTCCCAGCTCTCTCAGCCTCTCCTCATGTGTCAGGTGCTCCACTCCCTTTATCATCTTTGTGGCCCATGGCTGGACTTGCTCCTGGATGTCCATGTCTCTTGTACTGGGGAGCCCAGAACTGGACATCTTAAACTGCACGTTAAAGTGAACATTTTGAAAGTGTGAGTATTCAGTACAGCTAAATCCAAGATCTTGCAGCTGTGAATGATGAGAATGGATCACTGACTTATGATTAATACAGTTCAGCTCTAGCTGCTTGAGGCATGTCAGGCTGAGTAAGTGCTTCTGCCTTTTTTGCTACAAACTACACTGCAATGTTATAGCTGTATAAGCTCAGAAATATCTTGAGAGAAATACTCCTTTACTTATAGCACTGGTACATGCATGATCCACGTTGCTGAGATAAGAAACTTGTTCTGGTATTTAAGGGTTGGAAACTTGTTTCTGAACTCTTTCCAATTAAATAGGCCATGGCCTGGAAAACGGAACTTGTAGTGAGACTTAAGAAGCTTAAAGACTTAGTTTATTCAGTAGAAGGCTAACAGGTGATGTGATCATAGTCTAAGTTGTTGAGGAAGAGTTACTACAGGAGAGGGTACTTTAATTTAGCAGAAATAATGCCATTTAGCTTGCTTAAATCAGTTTAAGTAAACTTATCTGTGCTTTTAAAATGCAAATTGCTTATTCAGGGACTACATTTGGTTGATCAGATAGATATTTCAAGCAATGGAAAATGCCTTTTAGAAAGGACATGTTGGGATTTGATACCAACTTAATGGGTGATTTTTGAGTCTGAGAAGGGGACCGAAAGATCCTAAACAGGTACAGAAGTTACTTACGAAAGTCAGAAGTATACTTTGGCTCATGACTCTTAGGAATTTATAGAGTAATCATTCTGAAAGTGAAACTTCCCCGTGCCGGAGCTGAGCTTGGCCTTAGCTTCCTTGTTTTTTAAATGCTGTACTTCAGTGGTTCATAAGTTAACCTCTAATCATCAAAGTTTCTTTTTCTTGCAGCCTCCTGAAAAAGAAGGTGGCCTACCACGTCATGTTGGAAATAAAACTGAATGTGCCTTGCTGGGATTGCTCTTGGATTTAAAACGTGATTATCAGGACGTAAGAAATGAGATACCAGAAGAGGATTTGTACAAAGTGTATACCTTCAACTCTGTTAGAAAATCTATGAGTACTGTGTTAAAAAACTCCGATGGCAGTTTCCGGATATTCAGTAAAGGTGCCTCTGAGATAGTTCTTAAAAAGTAAGAACAGCTATTATTGTACTTCAGCACTTAAATTTGGCTAAATGTTGTGATAGGTGAGGAGACTGAGGTGCTAAACAACATTGTGCCATAGCTTGTGAAATATCTGTTGCCCTATTCACAAACAAGTGCAGCAGTCCTATACCCTTGTGATTGCAGACAGCTTCCCAGCTTGTCTCCCTCAATTGTTTGACTTTCCACATTAGTAAGATGGGCAATTTGAATTTCAGTTACTTAAATTCCACTACCCCCNTAATAATTAGGATTTAGCTTTAAAAAATAAATTAGCACTTTAAGATTTAGTAGAAGCCTCCAGTATGAATGTTTTATACAGGAGTAGCAGTAAAACCTCAGTCCAAAAGCTACTTTTGAGCCAATAAAGATGGTACATCTGCAAGAAAATCTTCAATAGCAGTACTTGAGGCAGCACATCAAGATCACCAGCACTGATTTCTCTAAAACAAGACTGAAATACTACTCATGAGTTATAGCATGTGAGGGTTTTCACAGTCTATTTTCTAAAGACCTTTTCATAGAAACAACAACAACAAAAAAGTAGCTGTATGTAAACTGACCAGGTCCCTTACTACTACAATTTTAATCAAATTACTTCCAATACAGTCAGAGTTAGTCTATTTTACAGAATCACAGGGGGCTGAATTACAAGGGACTTCTTGGGATCCTCTAGTCCAAGCCCCCTGCTCAAAGCAGGATCAGTCAGAGCATGTTGTTCAGGGCTATATCCAGTCAGGTTTTAAGAATCTCAGGGGATGGAGATGCTACAGCCTCTGGGTAACCTGGTCAAGTATTTGACCACCCTTAGAGTAAAAACATCTTTTCTTATGTTCAAATGGAATTTCAAGAGCTTCAGTTTGTACCAATTGCCTGTTGCCCTCTCACTGGGGACCACTAAAAAGTCTGGCTTGGCAGTATTTACCGTTGTTCCACCTGCCTGCCCTATTCAGGCATTTAGTACATACCGATAAGTTTCTCCTACAGAGCCTTCTCTTCTCCAAGTGGAACAGTCCCAGCTCTCTCAGCCTCTCCTCATGTGTCAGGTGCTCCACTCCCTTTATCATCTTTGTGGCCCATGGCTGGACTTGCTCCTGGATGTCCATGTCTCTTGTACTGGGGAGCCCAGAACTGGACATCTTAAACTGCACGTTAAAGTGAAC
>VZTO01026063.1:2190-27749 GCA_013400615.1 Syrrhaptes paradoxus
TTACCCTTTCTCGTCTTACCGGGAGGGGAGAGGGAGGGGGGTTGAGACTATGTGGTGGTGGTCCTGACCCAAGACAATGGGGTATCCTGAAATGCAGAATCACATTTTTTGTGTTTGCACATCGGGGTCAGCTAGAATTCACAGGATTTTTTTCTGTTCCTAATAATCCTTCATTCCGTAGGAAAAGCCCTTTGTTAGCCTCCAAGTACAAAATCTATATAAGCATTTTACTTTGTATTACTAAATGTCATCCCATTTTATTTCCAAAGGCATTCAATTCTTCCTGTGTAATTTTGCAATCCTTAGTGCAGGAACAGTTCTTCCCAATTTCATGCCACTATACAGTTTAACTATGAAAACTCCAGTTTGTGTGCCAAAGTCTAAATTAAAAAGATAAATTGTGTCCAGTACTTAGAGTCCTTGTGAAATGGCTATGACATCTTCAGACTGAGGTGTCAGCCCTACCTTAATTTCTTCCCTAATTCACAATTCTCGTACTTATAGTTCATTTACTCATCTCTGTTTCAACAAGTGGTTTGTAAATATCTCAAAAGTTTAAGTTTCTCATAATGGTATAATGCACTTCAATATTTATTGTCTGTTATTGTTGAAATACATCATAACTTGGGAATTAGAAGCAGATTCATACATTCCCCAGTAGAAACTCTCTCACAATTCTCCCTTAAAGAATTTTGACCCAAAATGTTAAGGTTTCTATTACTTTTACTCAACTCATTCAGGCATAGTGTATATCATCATCTTTACCTGGATGTATTGTACATATATTTCATACCTAATTGACATTTCAATATTTTTCTATTATCTTTTCTAATGCTTTCTACCAGGAACACAAATGCTTCCCTTTGGTTTTCCAGCATCACACAAACATCCCTTTTTCTCTGGTTTCACAGAGTCTGTTGGGTTGGTTGGTCCCTTAGGTCTCTTAGCTATTTACCTGTCCCTTGCTCTCATCAATAACATCTTTCTCTTTATTGACACCTCCCAAGGGTCAAGGGAGGATTAACAGAAGAGGATAATTGATACTCATCACCTCACAGTATACTCCATCTTTTGTTCTCTTGCTGTGGTCAACCTGACAGCTCCAAGCAATGTGTTTCCAGCTCTGCCTCCAGCTCCATGACCTCCTCATATCTCAGCAAGGGAGTTGGGGGTATCTGACACTGATTGCCAGGCTACAGGGTCTCACCTTGAAACGTCAGGGGAGTCCTGTCTTGTCACCTGGCGTCTAATCTGCCTTAGATTATTCTCAGTGTTAATTCCTTCCTTCATTATATTGATATTAACTTGATATTCCTGTTGTTTTAGGAGGTAAGGTTGTGAGACTGGTCTTACTCAAGCCAATACTTCCCTTCTAGGTCTGTGATTATTTCTTTCATTAGTGCCGCAGAAAAGAAAGGGAAGAAGGGGAAGTGAGAAACTTGATTTAAACAGACATTCCACTATGCAATGGGATATAAAAAAGCTGCTACAGTGTTCAGTGAAGGCAGTAAAATCCTTATTAACAACAGAGTTACTCTTAAATGGTTATGACATTCAGATAGTAATTGAAGTTTAGATTTTTTTACAACCGATTTTTTGCAGGTTGTCTAGGGCAGTTCTATTTTCCGGTCTGTTTTTTATGATATCCACTCTGAAGCATCTGTCTCCCCTGTATATTGTGGAGGCAATACTTCTGAATCCTTATCTTGAAATTGTGCTGAGGACCTGCTTATTGATTAGCTTGTTCAATATCACAAGTTGGGATAGCTACAGGAAGCTCAGGAAACACTCCCAAATCCCATACTAGTGTACCTGAAGCTCTTTTCCCATCTAGCCACAAACACAGTGATGAAAAAAACACGGAACATTAACTGACATACACATAGAAAGATTAGTGACTATCCCTTGACTTCTGTGGGGTACGGAGCATTGCTAAAGGAGCAAAACCATTGAGATATATTTCATGGTATGCGCCTAGGAGCACTGCTGTAAACAGCCTTGCTTCAGTTTTTCCTCCTTGTATTAGGAACATATTACACAGGGGAACATGAGCAAGTGAGCTGATCCACCAGCCTACCGCATGTTTTCCCTGTCAAAGCAGTAACTCTGCAGTGTTGGCATGATCTATCAACACCATTAGCACATTCTTTCGTCTCTCCATGTCTCCTTAAACAGACAGAAGCCAGACCATAACCTGACCCCTTGTGCACAGGTGAATATTTATATCTCATGTATTATGAATATATCTCATGTACACAGCTTCATCTCTGCCGTCACCAGGTGCAAAATTTTGTTCCATCCAGTTGGAAGCAGCCTAACCTTCCACTGCTGGCTTGTGCTGCATGACCTCATTCTCTCCTGAGGTGACTTTTTCCCTGTTGCTGTGAAAAAAGAAACCAACCATATAATCTTATAGAAGAGTAGAGCAAAAAGACTATGTTTTATCATAACACAATGAAACTTTCATTTACCACAAAGCCCTGACTGAACATTTTTCCATGGTACGCAGTGGTTTAGATGTGTACAGTGGCACAGATGACTGAGTTGGTGTGGACACTGATTTCTCACCCAAGAATTGGGCCTTATGACTTTAAAGAAATTAAAGAGAGAAAGAATTGGTGCATATTGCAAGAATGTTCCCTGATATTCTATACACCCTTCCTTCCCAAGTCAGGTGGACTATCTCCTCTTCAATTTCATTCCTCTGTTTTGCAAGGAATATTTCTATTATAGATGCTTTTGTAGAGTAGGAACTTTAAAACTGAATTGCAATACCTTTATTCTTTATGTGGCTACTGTTTTTGTCTCCTCCCTGTTTCAGTGCAGATATATGAAATCATTATTTTAGCTCTCAGATACTGCAGTAATAGGAGCTATGTAATTAAAAAAGATGTTTCATTTTCCCACAAGTATGCTGCCACTGGAATAAAGAAGACTAGATTCAACTTAAATTCTTAATTAAATTTGCTGCATAAAAATTCTCTACTTTTACATAGAATCATAGAATCATATACACTTTCAGGTGATAAAGTGACACAGAAAGCCATGTGTCATGACACGCTGTGTTTACTAAAGCAGGTTTTAATCTACCTGTTGATAATAATCCCCAGTTCTCTCATATAACCAGGCTTAGTTAATTATCCTTGATTACTCCACAGAAGCACACCTTTGATTCAGTCTTTGTCTTAATAGTGAAACAGGCATTTTGATTCACATGGTTCTAAGTTTGGAAGACAGTGCCCTTTTCCAAAATGCCACGTGCACCACAACCCTGTATCTCAACTGAAAGATAATTTTACTGTCTGTATAAATAAAAGCAGAATCAATAAAGAAAGTTATTTCAGATGATTACTTTAGAATCTGTGTATGACTCAAACAAAATTAGTTCTGAACAAACAAATGCAATGATATACATGTAGATAAAAGGGATGTGCCCATGCTCATATAAAGAGAAACAATATAATTGAAAGCAGTGTCTCTGAAAGGATTCAGATTATGGTAAGCAACATGAAAAGGTCCTTCAATTTTTCTGCTGGTAGAAGTTAATAACACATGTAATTAACAAAGAGTAACAGAGAAGTAATTTTATCTCTATTCATGGGGAAACTGATAATGGATATTCTGCTGTGTGTGGACTTTGTTTTCTTAAAAAAAAATGAAAAGCTGGGCTGAGAACACATCACAAATATTGTTGAAGGTGTTCTAACTAGTCCTGTCAAACTGTCCTGCCTTAAGTAGTCTAACATTTTTCCTCTTTGACCTGGACTATTTTCACCTTTGCAACTATTCTAAGACAGGAATTTTAGCAGTGAGGTGATAGTTTGATTACAAGTGTTACTTAATATTTTTCAGTACAAGGGGGTTTTTTGTTTGTTTCTGGTTTTCAATATCTGATGCCTGTCTTAAGTCTCTCAGACTAGACCATGAAACCTCACCGAAGCAAGGAACATTGATTTATGAGTCCACGACAATCTATTGATAACCTTCATCGGCCAGAAAGATAACCTTTTAAAGTTCCTCATAAATATTCTTGTAGATGTGTCAAAGACTTCATAAAATGGCTGCTAGTCTTCCCAGTGCTCAAAGAAGATACTCTGTGAAGGAGTGTTATGGAGGACGTGCATGCATGAAAACACTTGAAAAGAGACGTGCCGCTTTCTGTTCTTTGGGGACAAGCTACTTGTATATCCAGTAGCTTATAAAATAGTCAGGAGAATGAACAAGAAACTTTGCTTTTATGAACTTTATAAAGCAATACACAGAAACAAAAAAAATGTATGAGTAATAGTGGAAAAAAAAAAGGTATTTTAATTCTACTTTATGTTTAAAAATGCATAATAAAACTTAATGAGGTCTTCTATGCATAGTATCTACATACATTACACATCCATCATTTCACGTTCTCACTTAGAATACCTCATTTTACTAATTTTTTTAAATTATTCATATTATTATATTATGCATAGGCTAGATGCCAACAAGTGTTCATTGTGAAAAATAATTCAGTATTAGCTAGAGGAATATGGAAACATCCCATGAATTTAGCTTTTTATAGGCTTGCAAATTGGGAATGCATTTCAAAATTTGTTTAGGAAAAATAAATCTATGAATCAGAGAGACCTTTTGTGGTTTCTGAAATATCAGTATTTCTAAAAGAAATGCTGAGAGACTATAGCATATAATGAGTCTACTGGGTGATTGTCTAATATAACTAACATGTAAATGCTGACTTTCCTGATGCCATTAAAAATGCATTTCATTTCACATTTGCTGACATTTAAAGTGCATATACACAACAATTGATTTCTTTTGGGCTTCTAAACAACTTTAAATAAAACTAGTGAAAATTGATTCTTATTTCCTGGCATGCCAATTTAAATTCAGTTATCGAGCAACATTCTTGAAAATTAACAGATAGTTCAAGGAAAATTAAAATAAATGTTTAACTCTAAAAGTTCTAAGGCATCTTAGAATAGTCGTCTTAAAAGAGTAAATAATAATATTAACTTCTGCATTTAGCTTCTTATAAAATGTCTGAATTTAAATAAACTTATCTTGTGTTTCTTGCAGTGTTTGCTTCTATTTTTCAAAATATTTGATAACACTCTGTGCTGTGCATATCTAAACTATGTTGCATCTAAAAACAATATAATTTGTATTGGAAAAATGCAAAAAATATATCTATTGTCAGAAATAAGTATTACACATATGGTTTTACTTGATAAACTTTATAAATACTGTGTGTTACTGTAAGAAACTTTGTAACAGAAAACATCTGGGTTTCAATCTATTTTTATGGACCTTCTAGAAAACTATTTTAAAAGGTTTCCAAACACATTGAGTCAGACCTAAGAGCTTTAGAAATTCTCACTCAACCACCAGGACAGCACATGAGAGAAGCCTAATTGTCTTGGTAAGTCATCCATTTGCAGAGGCTGTAGAACTTGTTTCAGGTTACTCTGAATTTGAAACAATTCTCCTTCTAATCCAACATTTATTTTGAATGGAAAGAAAATAAATCAACCCCTTCTGTATCATGCAATCAAAATTCAGTAGGAAAACATGTTTCTTTTTTATCTCTGTGGTATAACACTTCCAGAATGGCCCTGTTCCTCTGAATACTCTGAACTCTGTCAGGCACTAATTAAATGCAAAAAGTAAATGTGTAGAATATAATTCTACTCTTATATACAGAAGATGGAGGTAATACTTTAGACAGGAAAGCAAGATGCAGTATAAATAGTCTCTGCCTAAATTCTAGGTGTTCCCCACACATATATTTGTTTTTACCACATAACAATTACTGCATTTTTTAACACAGTGCTCATAGCTAAAGAGCTAGTATTCAATTTGCAAGAGGATTTTGTTATTTTTCCTGTTTGATTTCAGTCCATTTCAGTTGGAATCAAATTATTTTCAAAGTTCCTGAGAAATAATGGCCTAAATTTCCAGCAGCCTAAAGCAGAGGTTCTTGGTATCTTAGTTTATCTCATAATTAAACATTTCAATGTATGAAATACCTAATGGTGTGGGTGGGGTGGGTGTCAAGAAGACAGAGTCAATTGTAACAAGGGCGAGAGGCAATGGGCACAAACTTAAATATAAGAAATTCTGCTCAAACATAAGATATTTCCTTTCAAATAAATCAGATACTGAAGGAGAGTATTTGCAGAGCTTGGGGAGTCTTCATTCTTGGAGATATTCAAACTCTGACTATACATGGTCACGGACAACATTCTTTAATTGACCCTGTTTCAGCAGGACAGTTGGACTAAACATCTGCAGATATCCCTTCTAGCCTCAACAATTCTACAATTCTAAGAATAATCAATTGACTCCAAATAAAGTTGTACAATTTTTTCAGTGACGAAGTTATCTAGTCCTGTTTTAAAAATTACAAGATCTCATTTTATCCTTGGAAAGTTCTTTTTTAACTAGTCTTGCTCTTATTAATAAAAAATATACTTTATTCCCATCCTACTGTTGTAGTTTCAAACCCTGGTTAGTAAAACTCCACAACTGCTCACTCACCCTCCCTCTTCCCAAAGATGGGGGAGAGAATTAAAGGGGTGAAGGGAAAAAAGACTCATGGGTTGAGATAAGAACAAATTAGTAACTAGACTACACTTAAACTGAAAATAATAATTTTAATGATAGTGGTAATATATACAAATATACAAATGAGTGATACACAATGACACTTCTCACCACCCAATGACCAAGGCTCAGCCTGTTTCCAACTAACAGTCCTGGAGCAGGTAGAGTCCTGAAATCGCAATCCCAGAAGAGAGATAAGAGCCTGAGTATCTGAGAGTTCAAGAGCCAACCAAGAGAGAAAGAAAGAGCACTCCTGCACAGAGCCTCATCTCTATACTGGGTATGACGTGTAAGGTATGAAACAGACCATTGGTCAACTTGGGTCTCAATCCTAAACCTAAGGTCAATTCCTGAGCTAGTAACTGGAGCTGTACTCTCTCCCAGCTTCTCCTGCCCTTACAGACACGGGCTCAGCAGATAAGCTGAAAAGTCCTTGACTGTTCTGGCAGCAGCTACAACCGTCAGTATGTGATCAGCCTTCCCCTCAACACAAATCCAAAACAGAGCCTCACACTAGCTACTGTGAAAAATCTCCAGATGAAACTAGGAGATCTACACTTGTGTGACGTTAACTTCTAAGTACTTGGTATGATAACTTTTTTCAAGAGATATTAATGTATGTTAACTATTACAACCATTACTTTCGATGAAGTTCTGGTATCATTCTAGGTTTCATGAACAGAAATAGTGTTCTCACTTTTTGATAAATTATAGCTGGTTGGTGATCCAGTCTCATTAATTTGTCCCATGAAAGATGTAAACAAAAACCTCTATTTTTGTATACACAAAATATGAGCATACTTGCAGAATACAGACGTAAAATAAAATATTTTGCGTTATAGGGCTTCAATGGATAGCAGTGTCTCTGTGTTTTTGTAGTATGCCATATAGTTACCCTGTCTTGACTGAGAGGACAATGGGGTTACTCTTGTCTCCCAATCTGTTCAAAATCGGGTTATCAAACTGGTGCAGCCGTTATCTTTGGAACCACTAGGCTAAGTGATGCCCTAATCTCCATTGGGTTTTGAATTCTCAGGGTCCATTTAAAGATAATGTACATTCTATCTCAATTCTACTCTATCAGGTTGCCTGAAATGCTTTGGTTCCTGGAATAGTAAAAAATATATCAGTAAAATGTAGGAAGTTATAGCTTTTCCAGACCTTATGTTCCTAAGGTAAATCACGGGCACTAATAAAATGTTTCTGCTTACTGTATATTGGAGATGCACTTTGACTATAAGCTTGCATCCAAAAAACTGAATGTATTTTGAATTTAGTTTCTACACACAGATATTGCACAATGTTTTTGAGAATATTAGCTCACTTTTTAAATAAAACATCTTTAATTTTCTTTTAAAGTTCATTATAAACTCATAAATGTAGTTGTTCAGGTTCTATTACTATACAGAAATAAGACACAAATCAAAGAATACTCTGTGTCGATCAGCATTCACTTTTAACCTGTAGACAGCTACACTAAGCAAACGATTCTTCTTAATAGTGCTTATAAAACTTTATTTTTTCAAATTACTGTGGAGATGTTAATCAAGCAGTAGAGTAGTAATTTAGAAAGCAAACCAAGGTAAGGTTTTTTTTTTAAAGAAAAAACAAGCTTGAATTCCACAGACAACTTTTTAAAAAATCCAGAATGAATCTGGAAAGCTTTTTGTAATGAGAATGAAAGACTACAAAATAAAAAAACTGTACTTTCTACTGATGTAAACTATGTGATGGGTTTGCCCTTGTGTCCTAGGTTAAACTAAGAGTTAACTTTATAGCTAGCAAGAGGCTGTGTTTTGGATTAATGCACAGGAGGAGCTGATAAGAACTATGTTTTGTGCTGCTGCCAAGGACAGCAGACCAGGGAAGAAGGACAGCCAGTTGCTAGCCTAGGATATGCTCTTATGTTAAGACTGAAACTCAGAATAGCCAATGGTCTACTCCATAACATGCACATCATGCCCAGTACATAGGTAAGGACTCCCGGAAGGATCGCTCTTTTTTGCTCTTTTCCCTTGGGCTCCAGATCTTCTCGCTTGAGGTGCCTGCATTCACTCTCCCAAGGCCTTTCCCCCCCACACACACACTCCGGTCAGCTCTCGGTCTGGAATGCTTGAATCATTATCTCCATTCCGTGAGTTTCGGGACCCTCCCTCTCTGGGGGGATCGTTAGCTGTGGCCAGGTGGTCGCTTTCCCCCCACTCCGGTCAGCTCTCCGTCTGGGACGCTCGGACTATTATCTCCATTCCGTGAGTGCCTCCGGGAGCATTGTCACCCCCCCTGCCCCGGTATGGGGGAATCATGAGTGTAGTTCTGTGGATCATGAGCGGGCAACAGGCTGAGCATTTTGTCATCGGGGGGGGCAGTATCATTGTGTATCACTCATTCTCTCCCTTCTCCAGGATTGTTAGTCAGCAACAGGCTGACATTTGGTCGTCGGGTGGGGGGGGGCAGTATCACTGTGTATCACTCGTTTGTATATTTGTATATAGTATTGTTTTCAATATTATCATAGTATTTTCCACTTACCCCTTTAATTCTCTCCCCTACGATTGGGTGGGGGCGGGAACTGTGTGAGCGGGTGTGTGTGGTTTGGCCCCCAGCCAAGGGCTAACCCTTCACACCTTGGCTGGAGGCCAAACCACACACCCGCTCATGCAATTCCCCCCCCCCATCCGAGGATAGGTGAGAGAATTAAAAGGGTAAAGGGAAAAGAGGACTCGTGGGTTGAGATAAGGACAATTTAATAACTAAACTATAATAATATTGAAAATAATACTATATACAAATATAGAAATGAGCAATACACAGTGATACTGCCCCCCCACCTGATGACCAAAGGTTCAGCCTGGTCCCAGAGCAGGGAGAGTCCCGAAACTGCACTCACGGAATGGAGATAACAGTCCGAGCGTCCCAGACTGAGAGCTGACCGGGGCTGGTAGGGGAAGGCCTTGGGAGAGTGACCACCTGTAGCGAGATGACCCAGAGAAAAAGAGATCCGGAACCGAAAGGGACTATCTTCTGGAGGGTCCTCACCTACATACTGGGCATGACGTGTATATTATGGAATAGATTATTGTCCACTCTGGGTCTCAATCCTGAGCCTAAAATCAAATCCTAGGCTAGTAACTGGGGCCGTGCTCCCTCCCAGCTTCTCCAGTCTGCTGACCTTGGCAGCCGCGTAAACATCACTTCTTATCAGCTTTCTTCTGAGCACAAATCCAAAACACAGCCTCTTGCTAGCTATTATGAAGAAAGTTAACTCTGTTTCAGCTTAACCCAGGACAACTCTCATTACTATATTTCAGTTCAGAAAAACTTCAGCTCAGTAGAACTTCAGAAAAGTTACACTTTTGTAAAAAACAGATGAAAAACTAGCTCTGCCTACTATATTTTCTATTTAATTTTTTTCTCAGTCTCATGTGACTTCTCATTAAATATTATTTTCCTGCTTTGGTGTTTACTTGTCATAACATGAAAGCAATACAGATAAGAAATTAATTTGTTAAGGATGGGGAATTCTCCTAATTGGAAAGGAATAGTCCAAAGAACAATGTTTTGTTGACATGGGTTTAATACCTGACTAGCTTGATAAGGTAAAAAAGGCTCAAAAAAAAAATCTAAAAGCTGCCAAAGTGGTGACTTCACAAAGGATATGGTAGAATACAGATGAAGTCTATGAGATTCTGTTTTAATTTAAAGAAAAATATAATTATGTTTTAGCACATCAGATGTCTGTAATCCACTCAAATTTTTAAGTATTGTTAAGATATAGAATGTATTTGCCATCATACAGAGGTCTTTTGACCTGCAGACCTTTCATTGTGTTTCTTAAAATATGTTGTCACAGTTAAGCCAAATGGAATAGGTCAAATAAAAGAAATAAACAAATAGGTCTTCTTTTTAGTCAATTACTTCTTGTTCTTTGATCCAAAACTGTCCAAAGAACTCTAAAACTGTGCAGATCAGAAGTTCAATTGTACGAGATATAGGGTAGCGTTGATACTTAAAATTAATATTGTTAGAAGTTTGAATGATTGCATACGTTCATGTTTGTGTGTGAAAGAAGGAAAACAAGAGTAAGAAAGAAGGGAAATGAGGAAGTGTTAGAATACTTGGAAGAACACAATAAGTATAAGCTATAGTTTCATATTGGAACAGTCAGAAGCAGCACCCATGGTTTACCCAGCACTGCACAGGGAGGTTGCAGATGCCCCATCCCTGAAAACATTCAAGGTCATGTTGAATGGGGCTCTGGGCAACCTGATCTAGTGGAAGATGTTCCTGCTTACTGCAAGATGATTGGACTAGATGACCTCCATGGTCCCTTCCAACTCAAACTACTCTATGATTTTACATTCTATGAATACCAGCTTAGAGTACTGCATCTTTTTTCTTACTGTGACTATTTTTTCTTATTTCTCTACCACACCTGCACTATAGCTGTAATGAAAGAGAGGAAGAGAAAATGAGAAGCATACATTGATTCAAAATTCTAATTTTTTAATGCTTTCTGAAATAAAAAAAAAAGATACTGAAAAGGAAGACTTCTTTCCTGTAACTGCCTCTTGTTGATTTTTTTGAATGTGTTTCAGTCAATTTAGCTTCACGCAGCTGATTGCAGTGTGGAGAGTACCTGTGGAACTGAGATTCAGTAATACAGTCTTTTTATTTTCCACCAACGTGGAATTGTCTGATACTCTTAGCTTTTAAATAGCTTTATATGTGAAAAGACTTATTTATTGATGGTTCAGCTAGATATTTTTAAAGTTTAGCTCTAAGTTTCTTTTCAAGTCTACCTTCTTAACTAGAAATAAATTATAACTTTAAAATGTTAAATGATTAAAAATTAAATTATTTTCAAAATCTTTTATTCAAAAGCCAGTAAGTTAAGAATTCACAATATTCTAAGTGCTTCTTTTGGTTTAGGAATGGAAAGAACAAAGAAATTGAGCTACAAGATCTAAATACAAAATTTTAAGACTATTTCTTTTGATAATTAATCAAGCTTTCCTAAAACAAAATAGGAAAACTCAAGACATAGATCTCCATGCATAAGTACCTTATTTTAGATTAGCATTAGTGGCCGATAAGTACACATTTGAAAATGCAGGAACTTGTTTGCAGATACTGCTATCAGAATGTACAAAGTCTTCAGACCATTGGTGAAAATGAGTGTAGGGAGGGGAAAAAGATTACTTAAGAACTTAAGCAGTGAAAAAGAGTATCCCATTCTATGAATAAAAAACAAGAAAAATTAGTTTAACCTATGCCGCTGATCAAGGTGAAGGAATAGGAAAGAATATGTTTTGTACTGGACACATAAGATAAACAGGCCCAAGTAATGCAATTATTGCACATGAAAAGGTTTTCCATACAAGTTGTAAAAAATAGCACTACAAGCTGATATTCATTTTTACAACATAATTGTTTATCAATATGCTACAGTTTTTATGCATAATAAATTCCCTGATTTAATTCACTGGAGTCATTCTGAACACCTGTGAAAGTGGTGAAACGAACACTTGTTCGTCAACACAGAGTGCAGACTACAGCTACAGAAACCAACTCTCAATAGATTGCAGAATTCAGAATTGATTGCTAGTGTTATGATTTATTCCAATGTTAATGGAAAAAGCCTCCCAGACTGGACTAAAGGGACTTTTCCCCCATAAATCCAGACTAAGAATTTACCAAATAATTTACTTTAAAAAAAAAAAAAATCCCCTTGGCCCTATGTTTCACTCAATTACACAATTTGAGGCTTTTTTTTTTTTTCAAATGGGCTATAGTTGTGAACAGATTAACCTCTAAGAGATGAAAAGTTATACTGTGTAATAATCTGAGAACTGCAATAATAAGGAGGAAGAAGGAGAAATGGGTTTTTCCATGCGTTGAGCTCAATCACAAAGAGTTGGAGCCCTCAGACTACCTACAGCCTGCAATGTCACAGTGCATGGGGTGTGAGACCTGGCTCAGGATGGACTGCAGGATGTCAGGGCTATGGCATTTCACAGCATTGCTGGGGCAGGGGCTGATCAGCCCAGGCTGGGACGAAACAGGGTCCTGGGCCAGGGGCAGGGTACGGGGAGGCCCTGAGGAGGCTGGGCAGCAGCAGTGCCCCATGACGCTATATATGGAGGGAGATAAGTCCTTGCAGAAGGGAATTCAAACCACTTAAATTAAGCTGCTGCTCTAAATTACCAGCCAGGAAACCAAAGTCTCTCTAGGAACTGCACAAGAGCTTAAAACTGACTCACTGACAGTGTTTACCATTAACTATAAAATATTCCTGTCTATAAGATAGTCCAATCTGACAGACAGCATTAGAGCGAAAAAAAAAAAAAGTACAGGATGAGAGGAAAAAATATTTTTCTGAGACTCATTTCTTAAGTCGCAGTTGAATAGTGCTGCTGGTGGTAGAACGTCAATAGCTCTACAGGACTCAGCTGTAGACATCTTCTCTCCAGTTATGCTGGTGGGCAGGGCACTGGAGTACTGGAAGAAGGGACTTCCCAAAGCAGGGTTTTGGTGGGCTTGGGAAACAGGTGTCCGCTGCTTTGGCCACATGGCATTTTACTTTCTGTGAAGCACCTGACAACTAAAAGCAAGTGCCTTGTTCAGTCCTGATTCATCCCACCACCTTCTCTGCCACTGTCCTCACCTGGGAGTGCAGCTTTGTTCAGAGCCCTCTGGGCATGCAGATGATGGGATTGAGACATGTGGCTGTGCTGCAGAGGACTCTCAGGTTCAGCATGGAAGGCCAAGTTGACACACCTTGCTTGCGATTGGGTTGATATGGAAAGTCAGCTCGAGGTGGTATTTTGAAAGTGACCCACAGCCTCAAGACTTGGTTTTCTGCTAGTGCTGCAAACACTTTGTATGCTCCAGAGTCTGCTTCAGACTTTTAGCTTGGCTCAAAAGCAATGAATTAAATTCTTTTCACAGCCTTCAAGAATATAATGATGTTATCCTTATATTATGAATGTATGTAAGAAAACCTTTGAATTGTAAAAAATCTATTTCACATCTTTGCCTAAACAAGAAAAAAAAAGTTAAATGTTTGTTTGGTTTTAACTTTTCCATTTTTAACCTAGGTTATATGTACATGTAGGGCTTTGAAACTGGAATCAGGGAAAGAGTCACACAGGAATGGTGTCCTCTTTGGGAATGGTATGCGCTTGGGAGGGCAGGGAAAGGCCAATGATAAGGACCCAGAGGGTTGTGCAACAATTGAAAGAGGTGCATGTACTGGATAAATTCAAATTTACCACTACAATAAATTAGAGCCACATGTCTAAGGCCAGCTCTGTGGAATATTCATGCTTCCTTGGAGCAATGTCTTGGTCTGGAGTCAGTTCACCCTAAGACGAACTAATGCAGAACTTGTGTAAAGACTGTTTCAGCTTGTGACCATACACATGAATCAACAAAAAAATAACACTAATGCATTGCCAAACTTGGGAACTTTTTTTTTCTGTTTTCTTTTACACTTAGTGACAGTGACGGATATATCCAGAAGCCTATCTTTGTAAAGATTTAGCAGCAAAACAGTAAAACATTATGTTTTCCCCATCTTCAAAAGCTCAGGGACCATATAGCAATGTTGCACGTTTCTTCTGGGCTGGGAGTTGATTTGGAGTAGGTGGCTGTGCAAATGCTAGAAGGTATATGAGTGATTTGGGAAACCAGTAGTCTCTTGAATTGGCGGTTTGGGTACAGAAGAGTTACACTGTGTCCATAACCAACAGGATATCATAAAGCTGTTTAAGGCAACATATACTCATGAGTGGAAATTGTGATTGTTTGGAAAGAATGGTTACACTGAAATCCAAAGCAAGAGATGACGAACTGGTTAGTGTCAACAGACAGATTAATGTGGTTTTGTTTTTTTTGTCTGTGTATTCAAGGTGTATCTGGTTTCCTAGAATTGGTCTGTCTGCACTGGTTGTTTTTTTGTTGGGCTTTTAACCTCTTGCTCTGCAGGGTCAACATTGCTATCAAAAGACATTTGAAAGGTAGATATCCTTTCCAGGAACAGGGAGGGGAAGGAGGTTACTATTGTTTCTGGGAAGAGTAATGACCTGAGCTATAGTGTATCTGTCTTCAATCACAGCATTCCACCAGCAGAGGTAAAAAGCTACCATCTATAAAGTTTATTAGCAAAACTGTCTTTGATTTCTGCAGGACTAGAGGACAAGGTTTGGAGGAATTAGCAGCATCATAAAGAAGCATATTGCTCAATGTGTGAAGAGTCCCTTGCCATGCTTCTTTTTAAATGAAAAGTCTATTTTTCATTCTTTCCTTGTGCAAGTGCAGGCTGCAATCCTGGCTTGAAGGAAACTTGCCTGTTCTGTTGGTTTACATTAATACTATGCATATTTACATCATATTGGTGGTCTGTAAAGCTCAAAGTCCTTCATTTTCATCCAAGCTACTGACTTGACACTAATGTGAGAGTCCTGGCTTTTGCAGAAATGCAGCAACAGAACACCTGCCCATGAAAGGCCAGTGTAAGTAGCAGAATTCAAGCAGATCTCTAAGGCTCATAAGTGTTCAGGGAGGGCAAGGTATTAGAAAATGAACAAATTGACGAACTTTTAGAGGTCTCCAATGCCTAATTGTTTCAAACTATGTCCCTCTCATAGGTTAATACCAGAGGAAGTTAACCAGTTCATTAGCATGTACTTTGGTAGTCTGCTCAGTTGAATTCACAGAATCACAGAATGTTAGGGATTGGAAGGGACCTCGAAAGATCATCTAGTCCAATCCCCCTGCCGGAGCAGGAACACCTAGATCAGATCACACAGGAACGCATCCAGGCGGGCTTTGAATGTCTCCAGAGAAGGAGACTCCACAACCTCTCTGGGCAGCCTGTTCCAGTGCTCTGTCACCCTCACTGTAAAGAAGTTTTTTCTCATGTTCAAGTGGAACCTCCTGTGTTCCAGCTTGAACCCATTGCCCCTTGTCCTATCACTGGATGTCACAGAGAAGAGCCTGGCTCCATCCTCCTGACACTCACCCTTCACATATTTATAAACATTAATTAGGTCACCCCTCAGTCTCCTCTTTTCCAAGCTAAAGAGACCCAGCTCCCTCAGCCTTTCCTCATAAGGGAGGTGCTCCATTCCCTTCATCATCTTTGTGGCTCTGCGCTGGACTCTCTCCAGCAGTTCCCTGTCCTTCTTGAACTGAGGGGCCCAGAACTGGACACAATATTCCAGATGCGGTCTCACCAGGGCAGAGTAGAGGGGGAGGAGAACCTCTCTTGACCTACTGACCACCCCCCTTCTGATACACCCCAGGATGCCATTGGCCTTCTTGGCCACGAGGGCACAGTGCTGGCTCATGGTCATCCTGCTGTCCACCAGGACCCCCAGGTCCCTCTCCCCTACACTACTCTCCAACAGCTCAGTACCCAACTTATACTGGAACCTGGTGTTGTTCTTGCCCAGATGCAAGACTCTACACTTGCTCTTGTTAAATTGCATTAAATTTTTCATTCTGTTAAGGCAGAGTATCCAGACAGTAATAATAAAAATGCCTTGTGAAAGTGTGTGTTTGGCTGAGGAGCTCCATATCACGAATTACTGCTTTTGTGCCATCACTGCTAAATACTGTATTTTTTATACATTACTCAGCAGACTTTGCTGCTAGAGCTGCAGAAAGAGGCATCTAATTGCCATGGGTAACTAGGCAGTTAAATAATATTGAGATATGTGGTCAGCAGTCTTACTTGAAAGGGACAGTTAAAGGAAATGAAAAAAACCCTACAACATTTCATATTGTAGTCTTTTAATCTAAATAATGTTTCATATTGTAGTCTTTTAAACTAAATGGAAGAAAAGGGTGATGTTTTAACGATACAGTACTCTACTTAGAGTTTCAGGAGATCTACTGGCCAAGATCTTTCTCAGTTAGTGTTTTGCACTGTTCAGAAGGGTCACATTTTTGGGAAAAAGGAAGAGACTACACGTGATATACTATTTGTATGCAGTTTAGGGCAGGGGGCAGCTGTCATGATTGTTAGAAAGGTATAATCAATGTAAAGCCCAGCTGTGTTTTGTTGTTTTTGTTTTTTAATGATATAAACTGAAATCCACCTTTCAGGTATGGCTTTTTCATGAGGATGAGAATTCAGACCAACTGGTTTTTCTGTCAGCCTTCAGAAAAGAAGACTGGCATTTTTCTTCCAGCTGTAAACAGCCCACAGAGAATGGTTTTCAATAGTTAATAAATGACATATGAGTAGAGTTTAGTAGGAAAAACTTAAAGTAACTACAGTTCTTATCCATGTTTTTCTGGGTCATATTGTACAGGTTGCATTGAGCTTAGTTCCTTATTTAATATCTACTTATGTGAATCAAAACCCTTGACATTTTAGACATGCATTCATAAGGTCAGAGAAGCACACCATGTACCCGAGGACTCCACGGGCAGGCTGTTTCTACACTACATCTCTTCTCAGGGCAGGCAATGTACTCGTGTACCAATTATGGATGCTCACTGTCACCAGCATATATCTATTTAGACCAAAAATACTGCAAGACTTTTGAAGAAGCCTGATCAGCTGTAAATCTTGCCTGGCTGGATAAACACTATCAAGCTTTGGGTCTAAGAGATTCAGTGTTGATAGTAAAGTGTCCTTATTTGACTGCTTTTTTTTTTTCAGTGAAAAATGTAGAATCTTTTATTGAAAAGATGTCTTGATCATGTGTGTGAGAATTTTCTCAGTCTCTCCTGACAACCAAGCTGAACTGACAATTTTCTTTTCTTGCTGATGCCAAAATAAATGAGGATAGCTAGGCAACATGTCTGCACATGTGCTTTTGCATGCAAGATTGAGGGCAGAATGACAAATGGTGCTATGATAATGCTGTTGTGTTGTACAACAGTAATAATGACATGAAGGAAGTTAAAACTTTTGCAGTTATCATGTTGCAGCCCTTCAGAGACAAGAATCCTACACATTAAAGGGATAACAAAATCAAGGGATTTGGATGAGTGCGTAGACGGTAGTGAAAAGATATTCACCACCCTGCACGGATCTGCCTTTGTGAGATGTGGTCTGTCTGCAGCCACGAAGCTTAACACAGAGTTCATGTTGAAAGATCCTCAGGGAAGGAAAGAAAGATCTGTCAAAGGAGTGATCTTACAAGTGGCCAGTTGCACAGCTCAGTGCTGAGGCAGGACATTAGTCAAGTAAAGTTTGCAACT
Organism: Syrrhaptes paradoxus; assembly: GCA_013400615.1. NCBI lineage: Eukaryota > Metazoa > Chordata > Aves > Pterocliformes > Pteroclidae > Syrrhaptes > Syrrhaptes paradoxus. The sequence continues at coordinate 20,005 of VZTO01026063.1, forward strand.
GCACCTGAAATAGTTGAAAGCAGCAAAGACACAAAGATGCTAAAGTATGACAGATCTAAACGTGAAGCTTGCTCCATCCCATGTTTGCTTCCTTGTGTTTGCTTTGCTGTGTGTCTCTTGCAAGGCTGCTTGTGAGTGCAGGGTTCACTCACCCCAGGGTAGGCTCACACAGGTTTTTGCTTATTGGCAGCAGTCTGGAGACTTTTATTGTTATTTCTGAAATGATCAATCAAATAACAAATAAACTGACCAGCTCTTCCTGAGAAGCAATGAGTGGATATGTAGTTATGGAAAGTGAGGAAAACCATTGTGGCGGGTTGGCCCTTGGCTGGGGGCCAAACCACACACACCCGCTCACACAGTCCCTGCCCCCACCCAATGATAGGGGAGAGAATTAAAGAGGTAAATGGCAAAAAGGACTCGTGGGTTGAGATAAAGACAATTTAATAACTAAACTACAATAATATTGGAAATAATACTATATACAAATATGTAATGTGATACACAGTAATTCTGCCCCTCCCCACCTGATGATCAAAGGCCCAGCCCACTCCCGGCCAATAACCCCGGAGGAGGGAGGGAATGGGTGATACACAATGATACTGCCCCCCCCCAAAAAGCTTAGACTGTCGCCAGCTAATGATCCCCAGAAACCGCACTCACAATTTCCCCAAAAAGGGGGGGGGGAAGAGAGTAAGGGAGGGGGTGCGCCGCTCCCGAAGGCACTCACGGAACGGAGATAACAGCCCAAGCGTCCCAGGCCGAGAGCTGACCGAAGCAGGGGAAAAAAAAAACCAGCTAATGATCTCCCTGGAGAGGGAGGATCCCGGAGGCACTCACGGAACGGAGATCGGAGATAACAAGCGTCCCGGGCCGAGAGCTAATGGCGTCCGTGGGGGGGGAAAGAAAAACAAGGCCTTGGGAGAGCGAATGCAGGGAGCCCAAGGGAAGTGAAAAAGCCAGCTCTCCCGGAAGGGTTCTCACCTATATACTGGGTATGACGTGCATGGGATGGAATAATTGGTCAGTCTGCTTTTCAATCTTGACCTAAAAGCAAGTCCCAAGCTAGAAGCCGGACTGTCTCTTCCCCCCTCCCTCTGTCTATGGGGAGAAGAGAGACCGAATGTATTTGTCCTTGAAGGTATCCTAGCAATAACTATAAACGTTCTCGTCGTATCAGCTTTTCTCCTGAGCAGGAATTCAAAACATAGCTTCTTGCTAGCTATTTATGAAGAGAAGGGAGAAAAGGAAAAAAAAATTAGCTCCCCTCTGCTTAACCCACTACAACCATGGAATGTAAACCTGGCATTTTCTATTATATTGTGAAACTTCATAAGAGCCAAACAGACAAGGCTGTGTCTTTGGAGAGCAGGGCTTCAAATCTAAAATAGGTGCATTTATGAGGTACACATTTATTTGGGAAAGCTTTTCTCATGCTCTAGGAAATGTCTTAATTCAAATAAAATTGATCCATGCTTCTGATTCCATGCAAAAAAATTCTTTCAAAGGCCTCTGTCAGTGAAAATATGTCTCTCCTTTCTGCTCTGCAGAGCTGCTTGACGTTCCCCGCCAACCCAACACGTGGCAGCTAAAAGGACTTCTTTAGGAACACTTCCCATTAGCTAGTCTGAGGATGTTTGGGTGTCTTTTTCTGTATTTCAGAAATGCACCAGTCACCTCTCATTCTCACCTATGGTGCCCTCACTTTTTCAGTTTGTACCTCGACAATCGGAATGCATTTTCCTTTTTTTTCATTTGGCATCCATTGTAATCTTATTTTCCATGCTCTCCATTAACAAAACACCTTAAGAAAACATCTTGATACTTTTAGAGAACAGTATCAATTTACAAACTTCAATGGGAAAAAATGGTTTACTTCTGAAAAAATAACCTCCTCCGAGACATCAGAGTGTTTTGGCACTGGGATGAGTGGCAACCTTGCTCTGCTCTATCAGTTACATTCTAAAAAGCCTCTCTGATTAAAATCTGATTCCTCTTAATTTTGCTTTGGGACTGCCACACATCTCTTATTCAGTCTTTGCAATGGAGCCATTTAAAGCCTATATAAATACCCTTGTCGGCTGAAAAAGAACATGCTTGTAAATTTCCTTTGGGTCAAAAAGATTAATTTGTTCTATTAATTAGCATTCAGACCACTGAGATTTAAATACAAGTTGTAGAATACTAGGAAAAATAGTCTACCAGGATCTAATATCTACTTTGTTCTACTTGATTAAACACAACACAAGTGCCACTGGACCTCTCGGAACTACATAATATAGTTTTATACCCAGATGTCCCCATTTCTCCTTCATTTGCATTTACTCAGACTTTTAAACTACAGTATTTGCTATCAAATCTCCCATGCAGAGAGAAAGTCTGAAAGAAATTAGCTCTCTTCAGGCCAGTGCTTTTTCCCTTTTTTTTCATTTTTTTTCTTTTTTCCTGCTCCTTATGGCCTAAATCTCAAATTAACTTCAGGGAGAACTGGTAAGTTGTAGTGTGGTTTTATTTGCATGAGAAATAAAGGGTCAGGTTTTGTCATGCTTATTCAGTCGGAGAGGTAGTTTAACTCCTCTTTAATAATAAAGGACTTTACAGGTAAAAAGGTATTATTGAGAGCAAGTGTGGCATGATCTGTTTCTTAACATATAGTTCTAAAATAGTTACTTTCAAAAAGCATAACCAATGGATGTGAAACAGTGCTGAGGTTTTGTATATTTATTTTTTTAGAACAGAAGATTGAAAGAGAAGACAGATCACATCTGAATTGAAAGACTTAATCAATATCAAACCAGTGTAATTTTAAAATGAAGCACTGGAATCATTGTTTAACTAAGTAAAGTTGCTTTTATCCTAGTATCAATCATCTCTGAAAAGAGCTGACATTGTAGAAATATCAAAAATATTATTCTCCGAGACTGTAAGCCCTCATATAAGTAGCAGCACAGAAACTACTATTAGTTGTGTATTAAATGTAGTTGTGGCAAGTCACCAACAACCATGTTGTTAATAGGCAAGGTACAAAAGGTGGCACTAATTTGCCAAATCACAAATAAGAACAACTAGTGTATTATTTTCTCCGTCACTAAAAATGAGCTCCTGTGTTTTTTCTCAAAATGTGCCATCAAATAAGGAGTCAGTATATCTGTATGAGAAATATCTGCAAAGGCTGCACTATTCCATTAACAGGAGAAAGGTCAACAAGTACCTAGGTATGAAATAACGTGATAATTAACAAACACATACATATGAAACCTTTTAGAAGTCATTCACAAAAGAAGTATATTGCAAAAGTACAATGTATGATCACAATTAAATATCTGAATTATTGAAACTTTTTAGATTTTTTTTTTAAATGAGATAACCTTTCTAAGAGCACTGAAGAATTTTGCAAGCAGAATATGAAAAGTGACATGAGTTCTATGTTTCTTAATAATGATTTGAACATTCAGCTACAAATTTTGTCTTTCTTTCCTGACGAAAGGCAAGTGTTCTTCTCTGTGTAACAAAATGGAGAAACTGAATTGCAAATAAATTAAAGTTACAGATACAAGACCTGATCAATGCTGGAGATGAGACCACTCAAATATTCCATTCGAGCAAATTAACACACATCCCATAGTCACGAGGTCATCTCCTTTGCCATGCTTTAAGCGTTTTCTACCACTGAAAATGCAGCATCAGAGGACCTTTTTTAAATAATATATCATTAAACATTAAATAAAGTAATTTAAAACAATGTATTTGCTGTTTAAAACACAATCCAAAAACTCTAATATGTATGTTTGTGCATAGGGAGGGACTTATGCAGTTTATTTAATTAATTAATATAATGGAAGCCTGGTAAAACTCAAAAGGTGTGCAAAAAGCACTATAACTTTTACAATTTAAGGAAGCATGATCCCTCTATAAACTGTGAGTGTATGCTGTTTCTGCACTTCCTCACAAGTAACAGCCAATATATTGCTTAACAGACAAAAACCAAAGAGACCAGTAACATGTCCCGGTTCTAGAAGGTTTTTTGATTAGTTGTGCATGTCTGCAAAACTACAAGGAGATTAATACTCTGTTCATCCCAAGAGAAAGACAGAACAGCAGAATGAGACAAAAGTGTATGGGAGGCAAAGAGGTTACTGGAGAAGCACTCTGGCTTTTCATTATTTTCCTTTTATTTCTTTTTGAAAAGGTCAACATTTCACCTTCCGATTCCCCATTTTTCATTGACTTATAATATAGTCAATCACTAGTATTCTTTGCCTGTTTTTCAGTTGCATGCAGCTTCTACTTGTAAGATCAGGTAAGAGCAGGTAAATCCTTTTTTTCTTTTTTTTCTTCTCTTTTTGCCTCATGTTTCCAGCTTTTCTACCTACATAGCAGAAATCTCTGCCCTACTTTATTCAGTCTCCTAAATCCGTCATCATCCCTTTTTAACAGCTTGTGAATGAATTCCTGGGAACACACGAAATAGGCTAAAAATACAGGGTGAGCCCCTGAGCAAGTAACTGAAATAACAAATTACATCGTGATCCTTACTCCAGCATCCTTGCTGGCAGTAAGGATCAGGATATGACAAAATAAGTGTGTATATTTAGGAAAGTTGCTGAAATTATAAAAATGTCTTCTATTTGGAGAGTGAAAAAAGACTGTCCTTATAAATTTGAGGGACTTAGGAGCTTGTAGGCTTAAGGCTGTAGTTGTACATTTTCATGGTCATATACACCAGCTTCTCATGCAGAAAACATCTTCATGAATTATGTTAATTAAAAATACATTTTTTTAATTTTTGGTTTGCTAGTCATAATCCATAATTCTGGAAAATGAAACTTAAAATGTTACAGAAACAAAAATTAATTAAATGGCCAAATAAAACTGAAAGGTGAGCACCTCATCTACTATAAATGGAACTTGTCAGTGAAGGGTGTAATCACTACTAAGTAATCTAGGTTTCCCATATGTTGAAACATCCAAAAAATTCCCCTTATTTAATGAAAAATTAATTCATGTCAGTCTGAGTCAGAAGTAATTTAGAGAAAATTGTAGTGTGCATATTGCATAGTTTGGTTTTGAATCTTAAGTGAAAATGTCCTTGGAGATCTACTCAAAAGAGCTTCATCCTAATTTTTATTACTTCCTAGAGCTGAAAGATAATCTAGACAAGATCTCAGTTGGCATAAATAGGTACAGCTCTATACTGACCAGCTTTTGATTCAATATTTATGAAAATCTGAGAGAGTAATATGTTTGCTTTCCACAGATCAATGCTTAAGACATTATTTCTGTGGTCATATTTGAAAATCATTTTATGTTACCAAAAAATAATATCTTTTTGGTCTTTGAGAGTCACAAATTTTGCACAAATGCGTTTGTTAGGTGTAAGCTTTTCTTTCAAAAAAACCAAGAAAGTAAGTGTCCTCAAAGAACACTCTCATTTTTTCCATCTGTATATATTTTGTGAATTTTCCTTTCACCAAGAGCAGCCTGGTTAGTCTGCTTATCTTTTCATTTCACTTGGTAAAGCTAGCAAAAAATGGGGAAACATTGTTTATTGATGTATTACTATAGCTGCTGCTGTGACAGCTTAGTCATAGCTGATGCTGTAAGAGTCATTAGCCAAATGGAAATCTGAGGTTAGAAACCATTTCTGATGTTCAATGAGATAGTTCAGTTATTTGAAAAACAGTGCGTATTTCATCATGAAAGTGTCAAATTCTTTCCCAGGATAATTTATTTTCAGTCAAAACTTTACAGCTATCTGCACTTCCAAAAAGACCAGGAAGGTTTTATAAATTTAAGTAGTGCTGCCCAAGTCTTCTCATCGCTTCTCAATATTGAAACAGATTATGGTAGTACATTCTTTCTGTCCAGATCTTTATACCTACAGGCACGGCATGTACAAATTTGTTGCTTGGACACTGTCATATCCACTGGGTTCCAATTCCACATTCTTTCACTGGGTTTATACATGTGCAAGAGGAGACAATCAGAGTGTAAAAGTTTACAGTCTACTGTAATGCCCAGTGAAGTTAGTTGGAAAGATTGTCATTCATTTCAGGATAATTTTTTTATTTAATTTCAATGTTGTTTCTTTATGTGTTAGTTAAGAACATCACCAGGGCATAAACTTTGGAAGAAGCATAACTAAAAATACATTGCACCTACTACAATTTTGTTGATCTTCACAAGACTAAAAATAATCTGAAAAAGAAACAGGCTCTTAACATGCCATGCTGATAAAATCAACACAGTAACTCTTCTGAGTGGTATTGATACTAAATTAATTGTGTTATTCCATTTTCTGAATAGCTGAAAAAGTCCTTTTTTACCACAGTGACCCCTGCCAGTTCCATCTTCCTTTGCAAAACTGGATGTTTAAATATCATAACTGTTAATGCGAAAATCCTGCCTTGCTTTCATTCCTGCATTTCAGTACAACTGATCTTGAACGCCACTGCTTGTCAATTGATTGTATTTAAATAAACAAATAAAAAACCTATGAACTTTCATCAAAACAGTTCTCAAAGGCACATCAACTTTCAGATCCAAATGTAACACAGAAACAGTTTTTGATTATCATTCTCCTTTAAACCTTAATTACTCCCAAACCAATTTCTCCTTTTTCTTGTCCATATTTTCCTGTCAATTTTAATATATTCATGAGAAGTAGTGTGCACACTTTGATATTTTACTCCAAAAGTGCAGATATGATTTGTACATTTGTACTAAAGAAAACAATGACTATAATTACAATAATCTGACTACTAGAAGTGGTGGTTTTGCATGAAGGCTAATAAAAAACAGTGCAGAAGAAGTCTTCCCACCTCCTTCAAGCCAAATATGGTGTTTAAAGTAAAAGCATCCATTGGTATTCCCATACCAGGAAGGCAAGAATGTAGAAAATAGCATCTTTAAATTAATCAGAATTACTCATGCTTTTCATTCCCAAGCTCCTTGGTACTAAGCATTCCTTATTTTTTTTTCCTTTACACAGATATATATCTCTTTTTACCTGTCAGGAGTATTGAGGATCATATTATGATTATTAGTTTTGCATCATTCTGCACTAGAAAGATATCAAGTTCACTGAACTCATTTCAGATGTTCGTTAGCCCAGATTATAAAACCACTAATATTTCTGAGGTAAGAGAATAATGTGTTAATCCATTGCAACACATGGACTATGCATGGGAAAATTCTTATGAATTTTCGATACTGATTAATTTTCAATACTGATGATCATCAAGTCCAACCGTCAACCCACACCACCTAACTCACTAAACCATGTCCCTAAGCACCACATCTACACATTTCTGGAACACCTCCAGGGATGGTGACTCCACCACTTCCCTGGGCAGCCTGTTCCAATGCCTGATCACTCTTTCAGTGAAGAAATTTTTTCTAATATCTAGCCTAAACCTCCCCTGGTGCAACTTAAGGCCATTTCCTCTTGTCCTATCACTTGTTACTTTAGAGAAGAGGCCAGCACCCACCTCACTACAATCTCCTTTCAGGTAGTTGTAGACAGTGATAAGGTCTCCTTTCAGTCTCCTCTAGACTAAACAACACCGAGACATGCTCTTAGCCTTTCCAGCTATTTTCAAGAAACATCATGATGTGTATGAAATATTAACATATTAGAGGTCCTTAGCAAAACAGATTAAACACTAAAACATCAGCCAAAATAAGAAGCTTAGGGCCTGATCCAGTAGAAAGCAGATGCTTGTTTACAAAAGCTTAGACTGTCA
>VZTO01026064.1:0-86120 GCA_013400615.1 Syrrhaptes paradoxus
AATACCAAAGACTGCAAGAGAAGACATGAAATGGAAAACAAAGTGCCATAACCTTTCATTAAAGACAGAGGAATGCCTGTGATTGTCGCTACTGTATTTTACAGAGTTCTCTATTAAATATTGCTGATTTTTGACAAGATAAACCTGAGGAATTAAAAATTCCTGCTTTAGAAAATAGCTCTTTGTTCTTACAGATTTTCCTACAGAAGCTAGAGGTAGAGGGAAAGGGAATACACAAATAATCCCTGTTTTGTCAGTTAAAGTTCTTATTATGCAAGTGAACTAGGTGAAAACGTATCAGTATGTTCATGCCATGTGCAAAATGGAGCAAAGCCCACCCTTCACGTTGCTATACATTTTAAGTAGCTCTACAGGAGGCAAAAGGATGCCAGAGTTTGTCACCTGTGCATGCAACCCTGCTTAAAGTGGTGACCAGTCAGCCACTTCATTTCCCCTTGTCTCTGAAAATGTCCTGCTGCTTTAAACCTCCGTCATGTCATAATAAAGTGTTTTCCCAGTGGTACAGCGTGTGAAGTGCTGCATGGTATCCTTTTGAACACCAACATGAAAAATGTCATACATTTCTTTGAAGTAAGTCAAAATGCTCTTTAAGACAACACCGAAACAGCTGTTGAGTTGCATAAGAGATCAGGTCTTTTGCCTCATTTTAATAAGTAGAAGGAAATAGGATTTTTTTACAAGCCAATGTTGTGTGGTCTTAACAAAAGGAGGATTTGTTTTCTTTATGTTTTCTCCCAGCAAATGTCTCTCTGTGTGACACGACAGCGCTTAGCTCTTTTATGCACCAGGCAAAATCTTTACAGAAATTCTGAGGACAAACAAGTCCCCCTTTTTGTCTCTTATGGATGCAAAAANATACATTTCTTTGAAGTAAGTCAAAATGCTCTCTAAGACAACACCGAAACAGCTGTTGAGTTGCATAAGAGATCAGGTCTTTTGCCTCATTTTAATAAGTAGAAGGAAATAGGATTTTTTTACAAGCCAATGTTGTGTGGTCTTAACAAAAGGAGGATTTGTTTTCTTTATGTTTTCTCCCAGCAAATGTGTCTGTGTGACACGACAGCGCTTAGCTCTTTTATGCACCAGGCAAAATCTTTACAGAAATTCTGAGGACAAACCAGTCCCCCTTTTTGTCTCTTATGGATGCAAAAACTGAACACTTGCAATTTTCAAAAATTTTGCAACAAAAATGTCAGCAATAGTAATCATCATTTTAAAACAGTAGGAAGCATCAAAAAGAGAGTCCTGAATGCTCATATTCATATGGACAAAAACATACTTTGTAGGCAAGGCATGCTCATTTCAAGGGAGCTCATGCAGAATTTTTGCCTTTTTTTTTTTTTTTTTTCAAAATAAACACAGGGGACACATGCTTTGGTTTTGATTAAATTGCTGAAAGTTGGGATGTAGACAATAGGTGAATACAAAGCTCAGGAATTACTCTTTTCAAAGGTGTCTGCATGTAAAATGGAATAGCGGGTGCTGTTTGACTAAGAAGCTATGACTGAACTCACTACAGAGAAATGTGCCACTAAAGCGCAGGCTAGCTAAAGTTGTCCTACCTGCTGGTACCGTCCCTTAAACATTGCAAAGCATGAGCTGGCCCCCTCTATCTCAAACCAAACTAGCCCTTCCAGCCTATTTACTGCTGTCCAGAGAGTCACTCACTTGAATGCTCTGCTCCAGTAAGTCAAACCACCCCAAAACCAGTCCTCATCCAGTTCTCATTAGAACTCACGTTCCCAATCTTTCTGCAGCCAACTTTTCCCGATACAACAGGCGGTATTACACTTTGAGCTGGGTCTGGCTGCCTAGCTGGTCTGAGCTGCGCAGCCATCGTTCGTGTTTGCTGTGTTCCACTGTTCACCCAAATGCCTCATACAACTCGTGTGGCTTCTTGTGATAAATGTAATGAAGGTGGCGTTGGCCAGATGTTGAACTTTAAAAAAGCAAGAAGGAGGGACAGCTGGGCTCGAGTCAAACACGGTGTTCTGACAGCCTTCCTGGCCATGATGTGAAGTTGTTGATGTGATCTGGTTGGAGCCTGAGCATTACAGAGCTCAGTCGCAAAGCTGTGTTGTCTTAAGTAGATGTTTCTTTTAGCAAACATGCAGAGAATACTGAAGCAAAAATAGTCCTGTTCACTTAGGTTGTACTTTCAGTTCATTTAGGTTGTACTGTCTGCAAGACAGGAGTTACCCGCAGTCTGGACACTACTTTGTTGCTATATGCAATATGGGAAGATAACTGCATAAAACAGAGACTTGAGGTAATGTACTGCAGACTGTTCTGCTAAAGTGAGGCAGGTAGATATGGTGAGTGATCCACTGTCTCAGGGAGGAGCTTTCCTGTCATCTTGTCCACATTACGCATTATACTACAATTCATACACATGCGTTTGCAGAAGGATAGGCTTTTACTGCAGGTTTCCCTCTAGGGCTCCCTTTGCTGTCATACCCTTACGAAGGCAATGATTGTTGAGCTTTAGCTGTTCTTTAAATCATGCAGTATTTACCTATTTGTAATTACTTTGGTCATTCGTATTTATTGACGCTTTTTCCTCAGCTTCACTGGTTTTATATGTCGTTTTACAGTTATAACACATGAATTGTATTTTATAGCTCAATGCCAGATAGGAATACTTACCCACCTTCATCCATGGGTAGGTGGCTGTTGTTCAGTGTGACAATTTACTGCCTCCTCTGATAAAGTATTTTATTACATTGCTACCTACAGAAGGGGAAGAACTGTGGGGCAACTGGATAGAGAACTGTGACAAATGTTCAGATTTCCAAAACTGTTTATTTTAATAAAAATGCAAAGCCTGCATATATTTAAAGAATTTATGAGTAATAATGGTTAAATTAATCTTAAATCCACAAGGTTAAGTTGTTCTTAAGTGAATTTATTTGTGTTTATAAAAATGCATAAAGCAAGCTGCACAAGGTTCCTGGAATAAACAATATTCCCTGTGGCTGGAATTTCTGAGTAGGTTATATTTGCTTGCTAAATGCATTCAGCTAAACATAATAGCTGCACACCAGGACTGCACCTTTGGACTGTTAGTGAGCCTTGGGTTACAGCGGTGTCAGAATAGATGCACAAATAGCCACTGTCAAGTTTTCTGAGGTCAAAGCCTGAAGTGATGGGAATTTGATCATTATGGGTACACATTTTTTTTCTTTATTCTCCAGATGAATAATGGCACTCATTCTTGTAAGTATTAAATGACAGTTCAAGTACAAAATCTCAGGAAGAGGATTTTCTATATTTAGAATGAAATTCACATGGTACAGGGAACTCCGGTGCAGCTGAGGACCTTTTCAGCTACACAAAGCAGTGAGAGAGGAAGGGTTGGCAGCCAGGATTCCTCCAGCTGCAGGCTGCCGCAGCACTATTTGCATGGGTTTTGTGGGCAGCCTGCAAGCAAAGGGGAGCCTGTGTAGCACTGGGTGAGCAGAGTAGTATTTACTGGCTGGTCTTTCTTCTTTGCAAGTGAGTGGCCAGTCAGGGAGAGCAGAGCATAAGATTTGGGAGGTGACGGAAGTGGAGTACAGCCATGTTCCTTAAACATCCTCTTTTAATAATCCCAGGTCAACAGACTCTCCAAAATGAGAGTGTTAGTGTCAGCCAGGGAAGGAAACTGTCCCCCGCGGTGGGGCTAGCAGGACTTAAGCATGACAGATCAAACACACTAGGCTCCTGCTGGATGCAATCGGAAGGTTCTCGGTCTCTTGCAGTTCCTAGTTCTAGGTCTGTGCCAGAATAACCCCTCTGTTTTCTCCAGATGGTTAAGCATTTCCTCCCATCAACTGCACTTCCCAAATCTGGCTGTGGTAAACATACCAATGCCTAAAAATTATGAACCAGAATGTTAAAGAGGAGTGTTTTTCTATGTGTAAGCCCCAAACTTGAGGAATTACACCCTCATACTATGTACAATTATGACAGTAAAAAGGGACACACATAAATGTTGTAAGCAGTAATAGCTTTTCACTTCTCAAGTCCTGGAATTCCAGTTACTATATTTGCATTTTTCTGATTACTTCCAAGCCCTTCTAGAAAACCCATACAATTACTGCTCTTACTCTTATTTTTCTTCCTGCTTTATTCTGAGCCTGGCTTTATACTTCCTGTCCCTATAAGATGTGGAACAGCATTGAATCAAACATGTAACATTTCACTTAAATGACCTGAAGATGGGTTTATCAGCTTCTCCAGGTGGCCTAATAAATAGAGACCTTTCATCACCTAGATGCTTATCACAGCTGTAACCACACTATTTCTCCGGTGTTCAGTATAAAATCAGTTGTAAGCCATGCGTTAATTTGCATTAGCATCCATGGACGTTGATTCCTTGAGATTGTTGTCTTCCAAGCTTATCACTGGATGTCAGAATGTGCCGACACAGTTCAACCTAAAGGGCTGTTGATACTGACTCATCTTTATTCAAGCATTTCTTGCTCATACTTGAATGTTTCAAGCACGTGCAGCTCTCCACAATTTCTGTAGTTTGTGGTGGTGTTCAGGATACATATACATTAAATGAGCTGGTCCTAAATGTCATTGTCCCTTTTCTCATTTTTTCTACTATGAAAGTAGTTAAGCCTTGCAACTGAATACCGTAGAGTGAGAGTGTGTGTGCAACTTATGTAGGAACCTTTGAGGGTGTTGCACAAGCTAGCTGAGCTACTGATAGGGATAAGGAATCTCCCATAGATTTGCTAACCCTTCTTTAATGTTACCTACACTGTTCACACGCCTTTCCTGACCCTTAACTCTGTAATTCATTCATTCTCATGGAGAATGACCTTAACTTTTATTAAACTTTCCATCATCACTTGATCAAACATATGTTTAGACAGTCTTCTTCAGGTTTGGGCAGCAGAGAGATATAACTTCATGGGCATGGGTTACAGCGTGGCTGACATTCGCTGTAAAGCTTCAAAAGCAAAGCATCCGTGTCATGAGAGCAAAACCTCTTTCTTTTGACTGAGTAGGGTGAGGGCTGGCTTCAGAGCTGGGATGCTCAGCACAGTCCTTCAGTCCCGCTCCTTACCTGTCCCAGTGACTAACTAGGACATAACCTTAAGCAAGTCTCAGTGTGTCTCACTTTGTGCATCTTATTTACCCTGCTCTTAGGATAGGGGTGACAGTGCCAACCTGACATTTCCAAAGTGCTTTGACAGCTACTGTTGTGAATGGGGTTTGTATCCGTGTTGTATTTAAATGTGTGTTAGACAGAAAGCATCAGTTTTCCTTTTACATATAAAGCACATGGCCCGAGATTGCTGGAGGTACTTGAAGTCTTAAGGAAAAATAGGCAACAAGATATTTTACTATGGAGAGACTTCAATAAAAACCTTTTCTTTGTAATGGACTCTGGAAGCAACCTAATTGGCCTATCAATTAGTGAATGATTTTACTCTTCCTTTCTGCTTCACTGCCTACTGCAGGAAGGTAGAGGCCATCTAAAAAACAAGCGCATCAAACTCTCCATTTGTCAGGCTTGGGTAGCTAATTTGCCTTCCACCTTTAACTCTGCTAAGTAAATGATTTATGGAATTATCAGCAACTAATGAAAAAGCAAATTTTACTTTGTGCAGTGAGTTATCCAATGCAAGCAACCACCACACCAGCTTTATTTCAGTAGCAACGGACATACAAATCAAAGTGCAGAACAAAATCACAGGTTCACCATCTGGTGAAACAAAGAAAGCCAAACCTATCAAACTATTTTTTACTTACTGTGTAAGAATTGCATTTTCAGCCCTCTGTGTAATTTTAAAAAGGAATGATGGAGGCCTAAGCCTGTCTGCTCCAACATGGTATTTCTGTCCCCTCAATTCTTTTGCATAGCTCATACATGTGTGCAATGCACGAGCCAAGACAAAAAAGGTTTTTTTCTGGTTTTTGAATGTAAGAGGAGTCTTCATTGCAGAGCACATACACAAGAAGTATACAAGTAATTTGAGCTGGAATAATTGTAATCTAGAATATGTGTTTGACAATGATGAATTACATAATGTAACAGCATACATAGTGATGAATTCTTAGGGAAGAATAGATTTTTTTTTTTTAGGTATTATGAGAGCCTTTTCCTTGGGATTTTCCTAAAGATCCCAGTTTGGCTTCATTCTCCTTTTTCCAGATTTTCACGCAGTTGTGATCTTTGACACGATTTGAAAATGTCCTGCAGGCAAGAGGTTAGGCGTTTCTATTCAACTACACTGAATTTTCAGGGTTGTTTTTTTTTTAAAGTATTGTTTCCAATTTAGGCTCCTGTTGTGTTTTAAAATAAAATAGGAACGATATGCCTCTGCTCTGTCACAAATGGAAACTCAGATAACTCCAGGTGGCCCATTTGAAATGCAGCAGGGTAACAAAAGCCCTATACCTATTCAAATTAAAGAATGTAATTTGTATTTAATGCAGGTTACTGAAATGAATTTATTGCATCTAAATTTCATTGTTTAACATGAATTATCTCTACCTTGACTTAGAAAAACATCATTGTTCTCTTAAGTGCAAAATGTTAAAAGATAACTTGTTCATTCGTTAAATGAGAAGCAGTCTGCATTTCAGATAAGAAACTAAAACAATAAATGTAATCATTATCCAACTACAATTTAAACTAACATTATTCATCCTGCCTCCTCAGTATATCCATGACCTTTACAAGCCTTTATTTATCACACATAACAAAAAACTTGCACAGCTAATTTTGCAGGAGTCAACACTGATGTATTACTGATCGTTTCCCATTTGAAATGATTGTGCCACCTCCGTAATTAAAAAGATGTCTGATGCACATGGGAGAGTTTATTTTGTTTCTGTTACTATGAAAACATTTTTTGCATGTTTGCTGAAAGCTTTTGAAGAAATAGACCAGAAGTTGAGTACACTAAACTAGACTACACTGGATGCAAGGGACATGGTCACACTGTGTTGCCCAGTGGTACCTGATTTGTCTTGAAACAGAACAACCTCAGCAGGAGACCTTGGGGAAAATCTGCACCATAATAATGCAGAGGACTAACCTCTCAATCACAAGTCTAATGCTAGTTCCCTCATTCGCACCTTCGTGATTGACTTCAGTCTGAAAAAAAAAAAAATCATCCCTGCTGCCCAGGTCCCTGTTACGAGACAGTGGCCTTCCAGTATCCAGTACCCTTCGGAGCATCATCAGCCCTTTTCAGAAGGAGAAGCCTGTGCCAGGCAGACTGCTGGGCTGTTCCAGCCTGACATTCGTGATGTGGCACATGTCCGTGTGGGCACTCAGGACTCAAACGGGTGAGCCAATTCTGCTTTCCAGTCTGATGTTGGAAATGCCCCAAACAGTTGCTATCTTGAGTTACAGCAAGCAGTAAAAGTGGCTATGTGGATTTTTTGGCTCTCTTTAGTGAAACCCTCTCCTGTTTTTGTGAAAGCCTCCCATCTTGTGAAGAAATAAGCATTGCTATCTTCTGCTTTTTCACAGTTGCGGCCAAAGTAGAAGACTCTCACCCAAAGCAGAGACCTCCAAGGAGGCCACGGAAGCCCAAGACATTAAATAATCCAGAAGATTCCACCTACTACACTCTTATACATGTGAGTTTATTAGCTTTTGTGGGATAAAAATTCCAGATAATTCCCTCCTAATCTTTCTTTATAATTGCCCAGTTCACTATATTCATAGAATCATAGAATAGTTTGGGTTGGAAGGGATGATGGAGGTCACCTAGTCCAACCCCCCTGCAGTAAGCAGGGGCATCTTCCACTAGATCTGGTTGTCCAGAGCCCCACCCAAACTGACCTTGAATGTTCCTTTCTAACGCAGCATAAAAGCTGTGTCCTGTAGAGGCAGGCCACAAACTTCACATTTCAAACTAGACTTGAAATTGAGGTTCAGCGTGGCACTTTCAATACCCAGATCAAGTGCCCACTCTCCGTAGTTTCTTTGTAAGTCACGGGAGAGAAACAGGTTTGTTCGGAGAGCTATTTTAAGCATCTAAATTAGTGCTTGATCTTGCAGAGAGAGCAAATATTAAAATAGGCTGTATTAGTATGCACACTGTAACTTCCTTTACAAATGTGTCAGATTGTGATTATGAAGGAATTGGCAAATGCCAACAGCTCAGGAGACTAATGGATTTAAGTGTCTCTATATATAGCCTTTGGTCCGAGTTCTGCTACCAAGGGCTGCTTTGCGCTCTTGACTTCAGTGCACTTAAATACAAAAAAAAAGGCAAGAAAGTAAGCAGAAAGAGAGAAAATGTAAAAGCAGCTCAGAAAGCAGTTCCAACAAAAAAAAGCAATTAAACTCATTTGCTCAAGGTGCCTGTATCTTAGTGACCTATTTTAACAGCCGGTGAGAGCCCAGCTAATAAACTAACCGTAGCAATTGCTTCTCCTTTCAACAGAAGGTGTCACCAGGGCCTTTAGGGAGATTTGTGTCTGGCATACCAGAAAAGACAAATACAGCTCTGTTTTATTATGGAGGCTTTGAAATAACACAGTTTTGGAACAGTGATATTCTGACAAAATGTATTTATATTCTTAAAAACAAATTGGCATGTAAGAATAAGATTTGTTCTGTGATAGCAAGATCGGTGAGATAAAGGACTGAAATGAAAGGCATGACACTGAATTCTGTACTAGGGAATTTCTGAAGTGCAAATTTAGAAAGCCAAGACTATACAGTCAGGAACATGGTATTTTCTGAAAGCTAATTTGTTAAAGCCAGCTCCATATCAGAAAACTACCGTTGCATCATTAATAATACCTTCAATTAGCTGTATTTTTCAAGAAGCTGTGAAAAATAAAAGCCTGTCTTCTAACACTGGTAAGGTAAAGATTCAATATAAATATCTATACACTGAAGCTTAGAAAGGAGACCTACTATTTCTTCAATTCTTAGACCTCGCGCAAGTCATTGACGTCTAACTTGAGGGTAGTCAGCTCTTCCAGCTATGATGAATTTTCTGTTATTAAAAATCTCTGTGACCTGCAGGTATTCCCAGATGATCACCAAGCCCAGATCACCTAAAAGTGAAGGCACACAATATGAGTGCATTTTTTGAAAAAATACCACCGTCTTCTGCAAAAACACGTACTTCTCTCACATGTTGTAGATGATTAGACACCTTCCATTCTCACTCATCTCCTTGCATATCAAATGAGCTAAAGTGGTGCACGGGTATAAATGAAGTTTGAGAATAGCCTATTGTTCATACAAGGCTCTAAACATTTATTTTGGGGTTTATTTCTTTAGATCAGCCTATCATTTTGAAATTATATGTCTTTTGCATGTGCCTTTGTAAGAAGTGTCTCTCCATCAGGATTTCTGGTTCTCAGCAACTTTGCGGTGGTACAACTCAGGAATTCTAGTAAGGTTTCATTCATTTGCAAGAAACACAATTAAGACCAAAACGAAGACCATCTGCACTTAAAAATACTGGTTTGTCTTTGCGATGCTTTAGATGCAGCAGCATTGTTTTGGCTGCAGGGACCGAAATCTATTAGAGATAAGAAATTATTCACATTCCCTGTATCACTCTCCTCTGCATTTCTCCATGTTTTGTATCCTAAAGGTGTTTTTGCCACCTGGTATTTTTAAATGTCCATCTTGTGCTGCTAAAACCTGTGACAAGACTGCATTGACATTACTGAGAAGAGGATTATGCCAGCTCTGCTGCGTTGCCTCTGTTCCCAGAAATTCTCCTGGCGTTACAGTAAATTTGCCTCAGTGAGATACTGTTGTCAACTTCATCGAAACTGTAGATATTTGAAAGTTTTAGGTGTCTTTTTTTTATTTTGATTGTGATTACTTTAGCTTTTTTCACAGTATGGCAACTGAAATTTGGGAGGAACAATGCTAATCCCATTCTCAGTCTCCAAAGATTCTGAAAAGAGCTTTTTTCTGAGGCACTTGCTCAGCAAATTCCATTCTCTGTATTTTCTTTTAAGGAAAAATACACAACTCTCTCTCACCTAACATATTGATGAATTGTATCTTTACATGCGCTTTCCTTTTAGTATTTTTTTTAATTATTTTGTATTTTCTTAGAAATCAATGCAAGACGAAAAACGGAAACCAAGAAAAGAAAGGTAATTTTATTCATTATCTCACTATTGTAATTTTAGTACTCTAGAAATAGTTCTTAGCTATACTTAAACCAGGAGAATAAAGCATTAAAAAAAAGCAAAGTCATTCGGTGATTCACAGGAAGGACATCGTATACAAAGCTAAAATACGCAATTTTCAACAACAAAAAATCCATTATAGAACTCAGTCATTCAGTTTTACTCTAGCATGGTTCTTTACCATGGCAAAACAAGCACAATAATAAGATAAGGTCCACATCAAAGATAGTTCTGACACAGAAAATAATTGAAGGTGCTTAAAATTACAGTCCAAGCAAATGAGCAACCAATTCTTTTGTCAGCAAAAACATAAAGGCTGCTAAACCTCTTTCCAAAAATATATGAATGTTTGGAAATAGATCATTAAAAAATTAAAACAATATTTTTAATAACAGCTAAAAAAGAGTAGCCATTGAAATTTCAGCTAGAATTACTTTCTTCACAGCCTAACTAACTATTTTGATGGATCTCTGCAGAAATAAAGCAATAGTTATATTCTGCCATTCTGTATCTTGGATCTTTACACATGCTGTAGACCTGGTTCACAGCTCCTGACATACATCAGAGCGTTATTTTCTCTGGGTTTCTATACTTAACCTGTTTTGCTGCTCCCCAGTGACATTGCTATGGTGCCATAGCATGCCCATAGCTACCCTATGGCAGCCTGTTCACAGATCCAAGATGAATGGGCTCTGAGCACTATCCTTGTCTGAGGTTGCAGAATACAAACTTCAGATCTAAAATATGTATCTTAAATGAAATTACATGGCATTATATGCACATAATATGTGCTCACAGCATCTGGCTTCATTCAACCACAGTTCAAATTGCACTTGATTATGCCACTGCTTAAAGGATTCACTTAATGTCCATGTCCCCCTTGTCTATTCTGTTACAACTCTTCTTCTGATCTCATTTGGATCTTGAAAAAATTTCACATTTCGTATTGTTGTGTCGTGTTTAGCCAGAAAAACAAAATCCACATCTAGTGGTTTTCTTCTCATTTAGCCTTAATTTGGTTTCACTCATCTTTAATCTAGTTAAGCAGCTCCATGACTGCATCTTCTTTCACGTGCTGACTCTTGTTAGTAGAACATAGCAACTGAAATCCATGAGTTATTTCTGGTTTCTACCAATGTAAGAATTGAATTCTGAAGTTTTTTCTTCAGATTGCTTTTAGGATATTATTTTTTCCCTAGCCATTCAAAACTGGACGTTGGGATTGGTTTTTTTTCTGTGCATATGATACCCTGGATAGCATTCATCTAACGAAAGAAGAGACATCTGCATTATTGACACCAAGATCTGAACTAGTTGCTTAGACTCTCTTCTTCTATTCAGAGAAAAAAAAATAGGCATCTTTAGGAAAATGATTAATCTCTTCCTCAAAGAGATATCTAAAATAGGCCTGATTAATTGTACCATTAAAAAATGGCTTTCCACTGAGTATAATGGCAAACCCAAACTATTTCAGTCATGTATGTCTGCTTTATGAACTCCTGAAAGTTCTCAATATCTGAACCGTACAGCAGTTACATTTCAGAGACTGACTTCTTGTATTATATATGTATTTCCTTAGATCCTCAACACATAAATACAACTAATAATGATATTTAGTTGCCTGATTTTTGAATGTTGAATATAATGTTGAAACTGTTAACTTAGTGTGCTTATTTATTGACAGTCTCAGCAAAGTGCTAGATTTGGATATCTACTACCAGGAAATTTCATCTACTGATTCCACCTCAAAGGACAGCAGTTCTACCACAAGAAAGAAGAGACACCCAGCTGAGCGCAGGACTTACAGAGCTACTGAGCGGTAATTAATACAAAATAATAATAGGAAAAAAGAAATGTTATCTATCCTTGTTGAGATAATAAAAAGATTCATAAAAAGAAAGTTGAACTTTCAAAATGGACATAAATCTATTTTTTTTTAATTCATAGACTCCTGACAAATTAACTTGTAAGATGTATAGCTGAAAATTTACCATCGCTATGTAGGAGGAACAAATGCTAGTATGATTGGTGTTCAGCTTAGCTGCTAGTTTTTGGCTTCCCAAGTTCCAGATGAGATGGACAGACATCCTGCTGTAAATCTCTGAACTAAAATCCAATTAAACTGAAGCGAAACCTAAGAGTTGTATTTCTGATGAGTTAGACTTTAAAAAGGGTGGATCTGCGTGAAACTTCATGCCTGCTCTCTGCAGATGAGACACCAGCTCGAGTTCCTCCTTTTCCTGTGTCAGTGTATGTGTTCATAGCCTATGGTGGACCCCACCGAGGTGGACAGCCAGGAGAAAACCCTTAAGGCAGTGGTTGCTCCACCACCTCTCTTCCCACAGAGACTTCCTAGAGGGTGACCTCTGCTGGGCTGAGGGAATTCATATTCTCACGCTTGCCTGTGCACCCAGACTGCACGTGCAAACAGCTATTTATGTATCTTGATATATTTGCATCTTCATAAGTCTTCACATATATAAGAAAAACTTGGAAAATAGCTAGGTCAGAGGCTTAAGGGAAACACCAAGTCTGGGATGATTGCTGAATTTGAAAACAAACCCATACTAACAGAGAAAATGTTTGTAGAAAGTTTTGTGCCACTTACGTATTTTCTTTTTGGCACTTTCCAGGTAGGATCTCAAACCGTTTTAGAAAGGTGTTGTGAAGACATGGAATTAAAAATAATAATTACCATACTGTTTACCTGCCGTGGAAAATGTTGCATTTCTAAGGTTGTTAATTACACCAAATCTGTCACCCCCAGGCCTAGTTTAGATGAATGACAATCTCACTAAAAGGGATTTCTTACCTTTTAACTGTGTGTTGCTCTGATTGCATCCTATTTAGCTATAGTGAAAAAAATCAGTGTAACTTTTAAATGTACACTGTTACCTCTGAGGGTGGATGAATGCAATTAATAAACATTTCTACACATCAGTATCTCTTGAATGGGGTCACCCGGATCCAAGGACTGTACAGTCGTTTCAATCTACAGAAGTGAATCACTGAATATTTTTTATTTGGCAGTTTATCTTACCTGGTGTAGGACCAGTCATGGGGTACGCCTTTAATGTAGAACACTCCAAATTTTTGTAGTTATTTCAGAATAATATTCTTTTTAAATAAGAGTTTTATTTTTAATCTTGCTCCGTGGTAACACCTGGTGCCAGGTCACCATTCCAGCCTGTCAGAGACAGCTTCCAAAATACAGCTTGCCATCTGAAAAAAAAAAGAAAAAGAAAAAAAAAAAAAGAGATGGACATGTACATGAGCTCCACAGACTGGTTAAAAACAGAGCAACAGATTTACACTGGCTGAAAATCTGGTTCAGTAACCATCAGGCAAACGCTACTGCACAGCACCCCCATGTTCGCAGCATTGTATGTCCTTTTGTTATGTCCCCTTCCTAGAAAAACATGTTGTTCTGTGTTCCTCTGCTCTTAATACATGAAGCGTTCATTCCAAGGTGCTGCTTTATGCAGCACAGGAAGAGGCCCAGCAAAATCAGTTCATTTTTTTTTTCTTTCTCCTTTTATTTCACGCACACCCTCCTCCCCCGAGGGTGGAAGTGAAGCAGTTGATTAAGAGCATTTGCCAAGGTAAATGTTTTTACTTTAATTTCTAAAACACTTCTACGCTCTCATCCCTAGGTCAAGGGTTGCAGAAAGCCCCCTGGAAGAGAGTAAAAGTGAAGATAATCCCTATGACTACAGACGACTGCTGCGGAAGACCTCACAGCGCCGGCGCCTTATCCAGCAGTTCTAGCTGCTTCTGCTGTTCCTGCTGCCATTTGGCTTTTATTAGCATAATCTTTTTTATCATTTTATACCATGTGCTTCCTTTTTTTTTTTTTAATCTCCAATGTTTCAAGTTTACAACGTGTGTTCATGTGAATATGAATTACTGTGGTTTACAGCCCAACACCGTTGCAAAGGGACACTGTCAGTTGCATATCAGACACTTTAAAAAAAATCTAATATAAAAATAAGCTTTCTTTTGGATACCACTGCTACATCTTAAAATTATTAGACATTAAGCAGCTTAAATCTAGTTTACTTTCCTCTATGCATATTGCTTTCCTTTTTGCATTTCATCACTCTCACCCAATTAAAATAGATCATTTACTTTATAGTTCCCTAGTTAAGCTTTCAAATTCCCATATGCACCTTCAGAAAACCTTAGTTATTGTTTCTAATAAATTGTTTTACAGGAAAAAAAATTACAAGAACAGCATAGGGGAATTTCTGCTCATTTTAGGTTTACAATGCCTAAATTTTGGGATGAACTGTTTGTGCAAGTGTCCCTCTAATGAAAACAAACATAAATGATTAATTGGATAGCATACTATTGCAGTTTATTTCATTATTGACTTCATGGTAAAGCTAGTAGCCAGTTTTAAAGGTCAATATTGTGTGTATAATCTTTATGTTGGAGATGTCCATTTATGGGAAGTGCATCCAGCCCTCTCCTCTGCCTCTGAGCTTTATGACTAAGTGAAGAACTCTTAAATCATGTTTGCTTTGTTCTCCTTTGCTTTAGATTTTTAGGAATCTTAATCTCTGGGGTGCCAAGGAAGGAATAGAAATACGCTCCCTGGCTGATTGCTGCCTAAATGGTAATGATCATTCTTAATCAGTTCCGCTAGAAATTAAGTGGAAATAAAAGCAATAGCCACCGCGTTCAAATTTTCCCCCGATTCCTTATTCAAAAGACTTCATTTCACAGAAACCACACACATAATTGCTGCGCTTCCTTTCAGGATTCATAATTGCATGTTTCCAGCTGCAAAGCAAGAGATAGCAAATGTCATGATGCTGGTATAAAGGCCTGATCCTGCTCCCTTGTTTAGCTCTCCTAAATACTACGACTGGTGCAGCAGCAAGCCGCAGGGGTTGGGTTTTTGTTTGTTCCCCCCTTCCCCCAGGGACAGGTAACCATTGCTCCTGATCTTTTAACTAGTTGCAAGGCTGTGCACCCGATTAAAATCTGCTGCAATGTAAAATTTGTGATAAATTGTTTAAATTTGGAAATTGGTTTTAAAGTTGCTTTCTCATGTATTATTAAACCAGTAAATAAAAATACACAAAGCAGCGATACGGTTGGCTGTGTCTGAATTACACCCAGAAATGACAAAACACTGTGGACTGGGGCTTGAATGAGCAAGACGGGAAAGAGCTCACAGCAGCTTCTGGCCGTGGAAAGCCTGAGGTATCATCTGTGTTCCCTTAAAGCCGATGTGATCAGCAAACGGGAACGGACCTGTGATTTCAGAGATGGTTTTCTTTTACTTTCCCACCAGGGCAGTGTCGAAAAACATCAAGACGTTGCCCTGAGATTTAAGGGGTGAGGAGAGGGGATGGGGACAGTCCTAGTCAGCATGAGGGTGAATGCAGAAAAGGGGAAAGAGATGGCCTCAGGCCAGCGCAGCCTGGGAGCCCCCAGGACCTGGCTGTGAGGAGGCCTGGCTGTGAGGAGCACAACTGTGATCCGCGGGACCAGCTCCTGGTCTCGCTTTTCTCCCTCCTGGGGTTAGGGCTTGAAACCCCTCCTGTGCTGGAGGAGAGGCAGCAGCGGCACGGGCGGGCCCCGTCTCCCGCGGGGAACCGGCTGGGTGGGGAGCGGACGGACGTCTGCTTGCCTCCAAATACGACGTCGGGGAGGGAAGCGGAGCGGTCGTTTTCCGCTTCACTCTCGCGTCCGAGCCCTGCTGCGGCCGCACTGGGGGCTGGAGAGGAGACGGCTGGTGGCGGGTAGACCCGAGGGGCGGCCCGGGTGTGCCGGGAGAGGTGCCGGGGCGGGAGGTGCCAGAGCCAGAGGCCGCCCCACGCAGCCGCGGCGTCCGCGCAGGGTTCCCCCCCCCCCGCCACGCCCGCGGGAGCGCAGCTGGGACCCTTCTGCCCAGCCCGGGAGCCGCCCCCGCCCCAACCCCGCACGGGCACCTCCAGTAGTGCCTTCTCCGCCGCGGCCGGGCCCGTCCCGGTCGCTGCGGGTAGGGTCGGGCCGGAGGGGGCGGCGGGCGCTCGGGAGGGCTGTCCCTTCCCCGCCCCGGGACTCCCCCGCTNCAGAGCCAGAGGCCGCCCCACGCAGCCGCGGCGTCCGCGCAGGGCTCCCCCCCCGCCCCGCCCGCGGGAGCGCAGCTGGGACCCTTCTGCCCAGCCCGGGAGCCGCCCCCGCCCCAACCCCGCACGGGCACCTCCAGTAGTGCCTTCTCCGCCGCGGCCGGGCCCGTCCCGGTCGCTGCGGGTAGGGTCGGGCCGGAGGGGGCGGCGGGCGCTCGGGAGGGCTGTCCCTTCCCCGCCCCGGGACTCCCCCGCTGCTCGCCACCCGCGGCAGGGGCTGCTCCGGCCGGGAGTCCCCTGCTCGGAGCCGCGGGGGTGTCCCGATGCAGGGGTGAGGGGAGGGGGTGAATTTCTCGGCGCTTTGCAGCTCACAGGACTGGGGACACTTCCCCGTAGCCCCGAGGACACGTTTCCCAGCCCTCCCCTCCGGGCACCGGGCTGGACTGCCGCGACCGCCCTGGCCAAAGCCCGGGAAGCCGCCGTTCCCCTCCGCTCAGCCCTCGGCGGCGGTGATTTCGGCCCTCAGCTCCCGCCCCGCCGGGCTGCGGTCGCACGGGCCGCGGGGCCGTCGGTGAGGTGGAGGCGGCACAAAGCACCTCGTTCGCCTTCACCCCCGGAGGCACCTGCAGCCCCAACGCAGGCTGCCCCCAGAGCTCGGGTCTGCCTCGAGCGCCACCCCGCCTCCGCCGCCCCTTCGGTGCAAGGTGCGGGGGACCCTTAACGCCGCTGCCCGCATCGGCGGAGCACCTCCTCCGCACCCCCCGGTGCCGCCCGCCCTGTCCCAGGCAGCGGCCGGCGGCGCCTTCGGGGAGCGGCCGGGGCAGCTCGGCGGAACGCGCCCCGGGGGGGCCCACGGGAGACGCTCCCACCCACGCGTGCCCGGGGCGCCCCCGCCCCCTTTGCCTGCCGCCGCCTGGCGCAGACGCACGCACTTACACACCCTCACTCTCACACTCGCTCAGGCCGCCGGGGCTGCAGCTTGCCGCTCCGCGCCCGACCCGCCGGTTCGCCTCCGCCATGGCAAGCCCCGGCTCCGGCTTCTGGCCCTTCGGGGCCGAGGAGGGCTCCGCGGCAGCCGAGAGCCCCGGCACAGGTAGGGGGGCGCCGAGCAGCCGGGTGGGACCGGCCCGACGGAGCAGCGGAACCGCCGCGGCAGCGCTGCCCGGTCGCCGGAGACTCCTTTGTGGCAGCTCGACCGGCGGGACGGGGCGGCGGGGACCGACGGCGTCTCCAGCCCGGCCCGGCCGGGCTGAGCTGGGCAGGGGGTTCCTGGGGAGCGGTGCTGGGTATCAGATGAGGCGACCCCGGCCCGCGCCCGTCCCCACGGACCCTCCGCTCCGTTTTCTCTTGCAGCCAGAGCCTGGTGTCAGGTTGCTCAGAAGTTCACGGGAGGGATCGGAAACAAACTCTGCGGTAAGGGCAGGGACGCCCCGGCAGCCCGCGGCCGGGGCAAGGCTGCGCGCCCGCGGAGCGGCGGCGGGGGGGCGCGGCCCCTGGCCCGGGGCGGGGAGGCGGGGGGACGGGGGCTGAGGCCGCGGGGCTGAGGCCGTGTGTCCGTGTCGCTGTCAAGCCCTGCTCTACGGAGATGCCGAGAAGCCCGTGGAAACCGGCGCCAGAGCAACCCCGGGGACAGCGGAGCCGCGGCCGACCTGTACCTGCGACAAGAAACCCTGCGGCTGCCAGAAAGCGGAGGTGAATTACGCCTTTCTGCACTCAACAGGTAACGGCGCTCCCGGGCACCGGCCCGTCTCTGAAACTAACGAACCACGGCGGTTCGGTTCCGTCGGGAAATGGGCTCCGTGCGCGGGGCCCGGGGTCCTGGGGGTGCGCGGCAGCTCCGCGCCCCCCGCCCCGGCCCGTTCCTGCGTTCCCCGCACCCGCGGGAGCCCGGCGTTGCTCAAACCCGCCAAAAAAACCCCAAAAAACCCAAGCCCAAAGAGAAAAAGATCCTGAAAAATAAGCAATAAACCCCCGGCGTGCTGGAGCCTGCAGGTAGCTGTGAGGAGTACTGACAGCAGCGACCTTCTCGTTGTCCCTGCGATGTCATTAAGATTTGCGGAGAGGAGGGAGAAAGAGCCCTCTCTTACTGATTTATTTTAATTCAAGGTATTTTTCCACTTCATCTTTTCTGACCTTGGAGGTAGCATCTCAGCTACTGAAAAGACTCCAGCTCCAGGAACGTGATGCTCCCGTCTGCACAGCGGAGCGGGACAGGCTCTGCCTTCCTGGCCCCATCGTGGGTCCTGCTGTCTGTCCGACTGCTCCCAGGGAACCCCAAATCAGGGGCTTGCGCTGCCGCTCGGCTCTGCTTGAGCCGTGGCACTTAAACAAAAGATGTCAGTGTGTGCCCTGAGAGACCGTGCAGCCTCTCCTCAGAAAAAGGCATTAAATTGTAAACAAGTTACTTGCATTGGGGAGTCACGAGACAGGTATTTTATTGCAAGGAAAACAGCAGTTTGTACGGTGCTTCTTGTAGCATTTGTTTCCCAATCTTTATTTTTTCCAGAGATTCTTTTTCCCTTTCTTCTCGTTTCCTTAGTTGCTCTCATTGTAAAAATTGGTCAGAAATATACTGTAGGCAAAAATTGCTATTTAAGATAGAAAATGAAAACCTGTTATCTCCCAGAATATTCCTTAAAATACAGTCTTACCAATTTGCTTATTAAATGAAAATGAAGTATATTATTATTGCACACAGTGAAAAGATTTCCCGATCATAAATGGGAGAAGGCTGTGTCCAAAATCTGTGTACAAGGTCGTAAAATGAAGTTAACTTCTCATTTCTACGTTCCCAGATCTTCTGCCAGCATGCAATGGAGAAATAACAACCATGTCTTTTCTACAAGATATCGTGGACATTTTACTTCAGTATGTGGTGAAAAGTTTTGATAGATCAACAAAAGTTATTGATTTCCATTACCCAAATGAGCTGCTCCAGGAATATAACTGGGAACTAGCAGACCAGCCACAGACCTTGGAAGAAATTTTATTGAACTGCAGAACGACTCTGAAGTACGCAATTAAAACAGGTAATAGCCGTGCTCATTTTTTTTACCCTATTTGGTATCATCCATTGATTAAAGGTGTCATTTTATTTTATCTTGAAACGTTAAAGATTGAAGTAGCGACTGTATTTTGTCAGTTCCAGGTAATTTATAGCAGAGACAGAAATCGTTTTCCTAAATGATAAAATACTCCAGCAGCCCCGTCTCTGTAGCTGTCTGTGCAGCATCGCACTCCCTTTCCCATTTAAAATTAACGCTTCTGGGTGTCGGAGTTGCCACCGAGCAGGGTTTTCACCACCTTTGCGACTTTCCTCCCTGGACTGTCCCTGGCTCCCCGCAGAGCCGGGGGTGCGCTGGGCGCGGGGGGGTCCCTGCATGGGGACAGCAGGGACCGGCCCATTTAACAAACGAAATCGCAATAAACATCCTGTAAATGGGAACTCTCAGCAGCCATTTGCGGTGTCTCTCCTCTTCCCTGCGGGACATAAAAATAGGGAAATGTGGCAGAACCTTGCACAGGAGTGATGAGGGTTTTTTTTTTAACTTTAGACTCAAGCACTGAAAACAAAGCCCGAATTGTTTAAATAGCTTTTTGTTGTTGTTTTTCACTGGGGAGGGCAGGGATCTCTTGATTTCTGTCTGTCTGGGACCCCCCCATGCCCCATGTGAGTAGTGAGGGGCAGCACAGGGCTCAGCCGGGGTTGGGGAGCCCCCGGCCCGCACCCGGGGCCGCCTTAAATAAGCTGCTGAAAGCGGAGAAAAAGCGGAGCTACAATGACAGCTGTGATGGAGAAATAATGGGGAGTGTGGGCAGCTCTTAGTAGGAATTTGAATTAGTAAGAAATTGCTTCGAAATAAATGTGTAGCAATTACTCAGAGAGACAAAAGGTTGATTTATGGATAGAGGTTGAGGGGAAAACAAAAACCAGGTTTTGTCACCTTTTGGGAACAGAAGAGACTGATCCCAGTAAAGATAGTGGGGGATCTGTGTAATCCTCGTTTAGAGGTGGAAATGTCCAGCTGAATGTTCTTAATGCATGAATCAGGTGCTGTCTAAATGCTTGTGAAATATTGGAATGAATAGTTGGGTAAATGGTGTCCACAGGAACAAAGTCGATCAGTCCAGTGATCCATGTGATGTGTCTGGGTAGGGCATAGGAAACATTTTCACAGAATGCTGTGAAACACGGTATCTGTGAATGTAGGAAATCAAAGAATAAGGTTTCTTAAGTGATTTTCGTTAATCTTTTTTTTTGTCATAGCCTGTTTCACATAATGGATCTATTTCATTTTGTGCACCCTTTAAAACAATGTCAACATTTTCTCTTCCTCCCTGTAAATATGTGAGGCTTTTCCTTCTTGGAATTTTTAAATTTGTTTTAATGAAAATAATATTTTCACAGTCGGAGGATCTGTTCTGGGGGGCTGTGTCAGATGCGGTGGCACAGTAGGGTTTGTCCCCAGGGCTGAGAGGTGGGGAGGGCAGCTCCTCAGCATCCTGGGGTGGCCACCCCAGCCTCGGGGGGGCTCATGAGACCCGCAGGGATTTACACCCAGAGCCCTTCGGCGTGTGCTTCAGAGTAAAACGCTTTAATTACCCTCAGAGGAAGGACGATATGCTGAGGTTTCTGGCGGTGGGGGTCTGCCTCTGTCCCTTCGGACATGGCCCCTCCTGGGCTGCGGGGCTGCGCTTGGTTGCAGGGGCCTGGGGGGTTGATAGAAAAATAAATTGTTTTGGTTAGATTAGCCTCCCAGCTGGATCCCCAAGTCTCAGCACTGATCCCTGTTTGGGATTTGAGGAGCTGGATGGCTGATTTTTCAGCTGAGGGGTGGATGTGGGATGCTCCTAGGTGTTGCCTGCATGCTACGGCTCATTGGGGTGCCCAGGGAAGCCGCACGTGGCTTTCTGCTCCCTCACCGGCTACCAGCATCCATCCCTGGCGAGAATTTCATCTGAGAGAATATAAAAGGCAACATCTGCAAATGCAGGGAAAGATGGATGTAGTGCTCAGAGGGGAAATTGAAATGCAAACATTTAAAAATGGCTTGGAAATCCCAGGAAGGGTGTGAGGACCTGGTGCTGGTCCAGCCTTGATCCTGGCAGGCGCTGATGCCGGTACCAGTCCGTGCACACAGTGGGGCTGTGAGCAAGGGCAAACCCAGTGCCACCAGCCGTGTTTGTTCCTGCTGTCCAGCTTTGCCCGGCCCTTGTCGTCGCTTCCCTGCCGAGGCCCTGGAGGCTGCATGGTGGTGCCCTGGGGGGGGTCTGCACCTAAAACCAAGTGCAAGCAGGAGCGTGTTTGAGAGGAGGGTGCGTGGGGCCAAGGCACGTCCTCAGCAGGGAAAGCCACTCCCTGTCTGTCCCAGTGCCTCAGCCCCGGCTCGTGCCCATCATCTCCTGATTTACTCTGGGATATGCACAAATGTGATGTATGTAGCTAAACAAACCAGTAAACAGTAATCGTCTGTTTTCACATCTCCCCCCTCCCTTCACTCTGTCAGTCTGTTTTCCAGTCACCTCTTTGTTTGGTGACAACCACAACAAAAGATGCGTGTTTCAGGCAGATGGCACCCAGCTAATGATTTTTTAGCATCTCTTGCAAACTCTTCTCACCTGGCCAGCACAGCCTGTATTTTAAGCAAAGCCACAATTTTCCGTGGCCATCTAGCTGAGGGAAGATAGCTTGCTGATGTATTGGGATGTCACATGGAGGGACAAACCCTCGCAGCTGAGGTTGGGGTCAGACTGGGGTGCTGTGTTCTCTGCCGTTGCGTGTTAAAGCCGTGTTGCAGAAAGGAAGGGCACGGAGCGGAGGAGCTGCTGTGACAGCAGCCACGCCAGCAGCAGCAGCTCAGCCCCTTGTGCTAATGTCTCCGTGGGAGCATAACACTGCTTCCCCCCACCTCGCTCACTCCGGGGTATGGCTGCCCTGACCCCTGCGTGCAGCCAGCCCTGTTCCTACGTTCCCAGAGCAGGAGGTGTGCTGTGGGGTTTCCTTGAAGAAACGAGCAGTGACAACAGGGCTGTCGCCTGGGGCTGGGTATGGGGCTGACAGAGAGCTGCTGAGATGCTGCAGCCGCAAATATGAATTCTGCTGTTCCCCAGCTTTTTAGTGTGGATTTATTTCCAAATAGAAGTTTATCTGGCCTCTTTGAGCCTTCCTGTAGCCCAGATTCACTGAAGGCTTTCGGCTTCTAATTTTATATTCCTTCCCAGCAGAATTTGGGAAGCTGCTCAAAGCCTGGCTGCCGGATTGAACCCAAGCTATAAATTCTGTAATCTCTCTCAAAATCCCATCATGGGGGGAGATGCAGCCCTTGACAGGCAGAGTTGCTGGTGCGGGATGACCATGGCTTTGGCGGTGGTGGCAGGGCACACGTGTGCCCCGGTCTCAGCTGTCCCACGTGAGAGAGTATGGCATGGGGGCCCGATCCTGTTTGTCCTGCTGGATCTCAGCAGTGTCCCTCGGTGCCTGAGGGGCTTTGGCTGCGTGTCCTGGGCAGCATGGACTGGGGGAAGGTGGCAGTTCTGTCTCCAGTGGGGAGGGCTGGATGGCAGCAGCATGGGGCTCGTCTCAGGGTAAGGACACAGGGAGCTGGGTTTTGCACGTGTGCCCCCCCCAGCCCCTTGTCCCCTGCTCTAGTCTGCCCACATAGCACCATTGCTGTGCCTTTGTGTGTGCAAGGTGGGAGCTGGGGAGCAATTCCCCCGGCTGTTCCGCCAGCCATGTGTCTGCACCTGATAAGAGGCCACCAGAGACCAAAGATAAGTTTTTCTCTTGCTGCTGGGTCTGCATTTCCTCCGTCATCTTGCTCTATCTTTTGTTTTATGTGATGGCAATAACAGCACGTCATTTGTGGGTCAGGACAGGTGCTTTCCAAGCCCGGGCTGCCTTCCTTTGAGGCAGACAGCATTGAAGTAATTGCAAACCATCTGTAATTTGTACTGGTAATTATGCTACTTACGAGGGGCTTGCAGGGAGCAACTAGTAAAATCTGAGTTTTAATGGTTACTGGGTTTAATGGCACTAGACACGTTTTTTGAGAAAAAAATCTCATAACGGGATTTTAGAAAAAAGTCAGCCAATTAGGTTAACCAGGTAAATGGACTATCAGGTGATTGAGGATATTCTTGTGCATCGTTCTGCTGGGGCAGCAATGCTGGTTTTCACGGGGTTTGTTTAAAACCACAATTGCGAGCAGCTAGGCTCTTTGTAATTGCGCTCTGACGGGGAAGAAATGACAAGGACCGCCGCCTTCCCTGCCATCTTCATACAATCATCAGCCTTTGAGTCGTGTGCAGAGCAGTCACGAAAATGTTCCATTTTCTCATTTTGCCCTGTCTATTATAATCATTAGCCATTCATCACTGATGTTATATGTCCTGGCAAGCTCTTCAGATGGTGTCTCGTGCGTGCCTTTCAAACCTAGCCAGGCAAAAACACATCCAGCGACAACATGTGACACACTAACGGGAGCAAACAGCTATTTTTGTGAGGCAGCAATGTGCTAATTTTCAAGGCATATTGAGAGGATAATAGGGAATGTTGGAATTCATTATTCTGTGTTCAGTGTAATTACTCTGATTTTACTGAGTTTGGAATGAGAAAGAAGAGAAATCCTGCCTTTTCCAAGAAATGTATTTATTGCTGTTTGCTTTGTTTCGTAGCTTGAAAGCACTTCCTTCTCTATAGAAATCCGGAGGTAAATATACTGTTCAGCACTGAATAGGTTCATTCAGAGTCATCAGCCTTTTGATAACATTTTCCATCTTATGCAGGGCACCCTAGATATTTTAATCAACTTTCAACTGGATTGGACATGGTTGGATTGGCAGCAGACTGGCTGACATCAGCAGCAAACACTAATATGTAAGTATCAGATTTTTTCCATAATAATTAATATAATTTTACAGTTATACTCTTAAAATATTAGCTGCTGTAACTGAATGAAAGAAAGAATACTTTTATGTTGTTTGCTGGAAAAATTAATTGTCTGCTTTTTAAATGGTTGCTACAGCTGTTTACATGGAGACTTTCAACGTTGTCCTGTAGGCTGTGTTCTATAAAATTTCATCATACTAATACACTATCAGTTATGCAACCCCCCCCAAAAAAATATACAGAAAAAATATTTTAGCATTTTGCATGCATAAATATGTAAAATGAAAGGTGTGCTAGGTGAAGACTTGCCTTCGTGTAGAGGTGTTATGTACAATCCATACCCAGAGCAGTTTTTTTTTTTACTTTGGGATTAGATAGCATTTTTATGCACTTGCTTAGCTTCATGCACTGTCTTGTCATCAGGAATAGGCCTGCTGAAGTGTATGCTTCTAGACATGCAAACAGTTTTTTGTAAGGTGAAGGTCTGGCTCTGCCCAGCAGCTCTTGAATACAGGGCAAAGCCAGGAAAAGGTGGGCGAGATTTTTTCCACTGAAATGGGTGGAAATGGACTCTCGAGTACTTCCAGCATTTCTGCTTCTAGACATTTGACGTCACATCAGAAGGAAGATTATCAAAAATACTGTGAAACAGAACTCTACCCAGTGCAAGATAGAGTATATTGTGGCTATAATGTAATGTAATGTTGGAAAAAGATGTGTTAGTGTTGTAGATGAAAGAATTAAATATGGACATTACTACATTTCAGGTTCACCTATGAAATTGCTCCAGTGTTTGTACTTTTGGAATATGTCACACTAAGGAAAATGAGAGAGATGGTTGGCTGGCCAGGGGGCTGTGGCGATGGGATATTTTCACCTGGTACATGATATTTCAAGCTTTCTTTATTTTTCAGAATTTGCTATATGACATCCCCTGTAGTTAAACAGAATTAAATATGCATGTTCGAGAGGACACTTGCTAATAACCACCGGTGGCCTCTTTGAGATAAAGTATTGCATGTTTATGAATTTTAGGGATGTGATTATGAGGGTCTCTTTGAGCAAATTGCACTGCATTATGACCAGCTGTAATGACACATGGGAAACATAATCAGAAGAGACATTTGCCTTGCAGTTTTGCTTTGCCCCCACTTTTTATGGATTACATGAAATAGAAAGGCTGTTGTATTAATAATGGAGAGAAGAAACACAACAATGCTCTCCATCACCGCAGGGGAGATTGGAGCGAAGAGGGAAAGATGTAGCATCCCTTTGAGTAATTTTAGTAGAGTCAGTAAGATCCTGACGACATTCTAGTATGCAGTTAGCTGTCCATGTGTGAGCTGGCCTGTTGGGTGCAGTGGCTAGTTAATCTTGGGTGGCTAGTTAATCTGAGTGCTCAGAGGCTCAGAAACCTGGTTCCTTCAGGGCAAGTCAATAAAGCAAAAAATTAGTGTGATTAACTATAGAGAAATCATTGACTCTGACAAACACTACATTGTTAACACTTTTTTTTTCTTTAATCATTCAATTTAGTCTTTTGGTTTATAACTCTTTTGTCACCTCCTATTTTACACTGGAATTTCATTGCTAAAAATTTTGGCCTATCTATCTCACCAAATTACCAAAGATTGAAAGAGTTTACATTGGGTGTAGAATCTTGGCTTGTCAAAAGAGGACAGACTGATGGGTGGTGGGGAAGGAGCAAAGAAAGTTCATTGACCTAATGGAGAGGAAAGGAGTGTTCAGACTACTGAGCAAAGGAAAGGCCTTGCTGGTAACAGCCCAGATGTTCAGCTCTCCAAGGGCATGAAGGGTGAAGCTCATGCTTTGCAGGAGACCAGAAAAGACTCATCTTCAACTTCTTGCATCTGAATGCACATGTGGGAAGTGATGCAAGAGTTTTGTCCTTGACCTTTCCATAGAGGTGGAGGTGTTGCAGGGGTGTCAGATGCTGGACCTTACTTCATCCTCCTGAACTGTGCGTGGGGATGGGCTCTGTGGCAGGCGTGTCCCTGTGCTGGCCATCTGCAGCACTGCCCCCTTGGATCCCTTCTTTCTCCGCAATTTCTCGTTTATGCAAAGTGCATCTTTCTGATTCAGTCTCTTAAGGCAGCAGCACCCAGTTCTGCTTTTTTAGACCATAATCAAAATAATTCCTGCGCTGTCTTCTCGTTTCAAACCACCATGGCTTCAGCTGAAGACCTTACTGCTGCAAAGAAGAGGTTCTCGCTCTCTGCATTCTTTGGGATGAAATACACAGAGAGCAGAAAGGCCTGATTGGTTCTCCAAATTCTGTAGGTGTGTTTTGTTGCCTGCAATTAACTGTGGGTGTAAACACAGCTGCAAAATTAAAGGCAGAATGTGAGCTTATTAATAAGCTTAAGGTTAGATGGTTAGGTAATAAATAGTAATAGGAAAGCCTGGTGCTGAAGAAACTTAAATGTTTCAGTCTTGATTCTTTTGACACTGAGCCAAGGACTTCGGACAAGATAGGCCAAATTCCTTCAACCTGGACACCTAGGTTCAGTCACCTAATCATCAACAGTGACCATTACATGACATCTGCATCTTTCAGGGACAGGTATCAGAACATTTTGTCTTAATCTCTTCATTTCTTGTTTTGTTGTTTGTGAAAAGAGGAGAAACATGTTCATATTTCTCAAGATACTTGAAAGAGGAAGAAAAGGGCTGGTCTGTGCTGACCCCCATGCCAGCAGTGTCATGCCTCTGTGGCATTTTCCTCGCAGCAGAGCCGGTGAGGTCAGGGAAAGCCAGAGCAGGAGCAGAGCTGGGACACTGGTCAGAAATGAAGGGGACAGTTTCTGGGGGCTGTGGAGCAGTTATCTCCAGGGGGATACATGCAAATCTTAAGCAAATCAAAATGCTGTTAAATTTGCCAGCACATATACCCTGCTGGTGTAGCATGGTGTAATGTCACTGCTTTTAGTAGAGCTACCTTGATCTGGGTGGATTTTATCTTGTCTCATTTTGGGTGTCCAAGCATTGGGTGTCCACCCAGGGCTAGTTGCAGCAGCTCCCATATATTCAAGGAAGAGAGGTGGATGCATTTGCAGGGCAAGTTGTCCCACCTGCCACAAGCAGCTACCTTAGGATGAGCTGAACCATCTTCTGGAAGTGCCTGTCTTGTGCTCTTCACTCCATTTTTAGATGGATGAGAGTTGGGTTAGCTGAACTCTACCTCAGCTGCACTCTGACCTATTCATTTAAGAGCTTAAAACCATGATCATTGTACGCTTTTGCTTTGTATAAAAATACGTGCATAAACATCAATATATAATCAATCTGTATATATATGTATTTGGTATATATACGGGATGAAACTGATGGATTTTATGTATACATGTCTGTGTGCGTGTCTGTGTTTGTACATATGCGAAAGTGCTCAGACTCTACCTCAGGTTCTGCATTATATTCCCATAGTGCTCATGCAGCGTTAGTGTATAACCAGATGTTCGACTGTAGACGTGGAGGCTCAGCTTGTAAAACCTCTCAAAGAGGAAAACCAAAGTGCTTATTTTTAATTTATGCATACATAATTGAAATATGGGAACAGAATGCTGTAGAGCTGTCATCTGATACCCATCTGGAAGTGGGTATTTAAGTCAATGAATGGCAGGGATTTTTTTTTCCTGTTGCTCCTATCAGAGGNGTTTAAGTGGCAGGGATTTTAAGGTTAGCGTTAGGGACGTCTAACCTTTTCCTGTTGCTCCTATCAGAGGACAAATAAAAATTTGTTAGAATGACCCTTTTTCCTTTCTCTTCCCTCCCCCCACTCCAGTTATCCAGAAGGTAGTATCTGTTGGGACACAGTGTGGGTTTCCTCAGCGGCAGGGCATGAAACACTACCCGAATTTGGGAGGGGAGAGCACACTTTGGGTTGCACTTGGAAGCCACTTGGGAGGTTGCGGTGGCGGCCGCTTGGGAGGTGGAACAGAGTGGGGATTATGTGTTGATGACATACAGAAGGATAAGATTGGGGGGGGGGAACAAAAATGAGGCTGAAAGGAAACCCCCATCATTTTTTGCAGCATTACTTTTCGGATAAATTGTTAGACTCTGTTATTTCACAACCCAGCTGTGAGGAGCATCAGGAGGAAGAATCTACTATTAGGCAGAACCGTTAACATTAGAGTTAGAGAAACTGTAGGAAGACTTGTCGTTTGTTCTGCAATAATATTACAATGCATAGAAAAAGTAACAGTATATTACTGTGGACTCCAGGTGGTGCCATATCTAACATGTATGCTATGTTGATTGCACGTTTCAAGATGTTCCCAGAAGTTAAAGAAAAAGGAATGGCAGCTATTCCGAGACTGGTTGCCTTCACATCAGAACATGTATGTGTTTCTGTTTTTTCTCCTATCTGTTACTTCTGTTTGTATGATTGTATGATGAAGAAAATCAGTGGAGGGGAATTTGTAGCCAGTTGTCTTCACTTCTGTTGGTCCTTCACTGGGAATAAAACAATGGAAAGGGGGTTTGGCTTTTTGATGCCTACGGGGATGAGCTGTGCTGAAAAGCAGCTTTTTCTGTGGCTGAAATCCAGGGAGAGCAGAATCTATGAACCACTACCACCATTTTTTTTGCTGTCGCCTGTGTCTGTATAAATGTCGATGTGAATGGTAAGGACCACATCAAACGGTGGAAACCTAGCATTGGGCTTCTGCACTTTCTGCCAGGAGTGTCTTTTGTTTGGATTACTCTGGGGGTACAGAAAATGACTGAGCATCAAAATGTTTCCAGCTGAAACCACTCCTGCTGTTATTTAATGAGAGGGTGATAACGTCCATGAAGACAGCGGTACAGAGATGCTGTGTGTGTGTGTACAGCGGAGCAGCTGTACAGCGGGGAGCTGGGTTTCGCTGTGGGTTTCTGTCTGTGACCAAAGGCTTTGGCACACTGGAGTTTGTCACAGGCTCCGAGGGGAAGTGGCAGTGCAAGAGGCAAGGTGAGGTGGGCACAGGAGAAGTCAGAGTGGTCCTCATGGGAGAAATGCAGAGTGTTTTGAACAACCATACAGACATCGTATTTCTGTCTGCATTATGGGGGTTGTTCGGGGTTTATGGCCATTTAAACCTCCTTGCAGCCTGTAGTGGAGAATGTGTGTGCAGGAGGAAGGGGAAAAGGAAGAGTTATACCCAGGAAAGACTGTGAGCTCTCTTCAGACTTCATGGTCCCCTTCTAAATTTTTCTCCAGCTGTGTCCGCTTGACCAGAAAGGACTCTTCCGTGGCTGGGGCTCAGCAAGATGCCATCCATGTTAGGTGACAAAATCCTCCTGGCTGCCTTTTTTTGACTTATCAGAGAACGTGTTTCCATTCTGTGAAAGAGTGAACAGCAAAATCTCCTACAAGCTCATCAGAAATGTCTGGGAGGAAATGTCTCTGAGGATACCTTTCATATAGAATGAGATGTGATACACAGCTGTGGGCTCCACATTGCAAAATAATTGTCTCCAAAGCAGTCAGAAAGGATATTCTACAAATGAGTAGCAAATATCCAAAGTTGGCTGTACAGCTGGAAATACATTATTCATATGGAAGTTACAGACCTAATAAGTCTTGCAAATAAGTGTGAGCATGATTATTTAAAATAACAAATCCTATTAATCATTAGAGAATTTCATTGTGTTCATAGCAATGGAATGTTAAACAATGAATCGAATTGTGCTATCAGTCTCAAAATAATGAAATAAGATTTAATAATTGTGTTTTCATGCCAGGGAAGAAGCGGTTCCCTTAGTAAATTAAACATTCCAAAATCAAATATAGCAGCAAATCCATAGAACTGCATCTGAAATCCATTACGTGTTGAAAGTATCTTTAAATTTCAGTTTTGTCCCTTCCTCAATCAAGTGTTTTATAAAGTGTATAATGGCACATTAAGAAACCACGCTGTGTGGAGACAGGACCCTTTAACCCGTAATTGCCCAAAGGATATGGGATTGGGGATTAACCTCAAAATAGCAGCAGCTGTTACAGGAGTTGCAGAGGCTGGAAGTACAGTCCCTTTTTGGATAGGAAATGTCATGCAGAACCTGAATAGACACTAAGATATGAGAATTTCGTTTGTCTCGTTTAGCACGTCATGCTGATCTTCTTACTTTTAGACTCCCCAGTCTGATTCTGGTTTCTCTCTGCCACAGTTGGATGCTCTTGTAAGATGATGCCCATGGAACAGAGTCTATTAACGAGATAACTCTAATTTCCCCATGCTCTGCACATGTGGCATGATAGTAAACAAAGCTTAAAGTTGTTGGATATGTTTAAAAAATTGGAGATTTTTATCTTGAAATTTTCAGTCAGAAGCAAAGATTCCAATATCAACAATTCTCAGACAAGAATTTCAGCATCACAGACCAAACTCTATTTTAATTTCTACCAATCTAAAGCTTACATTACTGTAAATTAATGAAGTTACGGCTGTAACTGCTTAGGTTGGTCTTGGCCCAGGTCTAGTTTCAGTGAGATGCACACAGTTGCCCAGGACTTGGTTCAGTCCTGTGTATTCACCAGTGCGTCACCAGTGGTTCTTGCATCTGCACTGGTGCAGCAGCAGAGCGATGTGCCTCAGGACAGCAGAACGGGACACAAGACACCGTGACTCAGAGGGCTAAAAGTGATGGATGCCAGTTGTAAAAACCTATTTTAGTCTATCATTTCAAACACAATGAAAAAAATCTAAGATGAAGGCCTCCTCCTGTGTCCCAGCGCATCAGCTGTAGGCTGCTGTGTGTGTTCAGCCGAGCAGATTCCTTTTTCAGTGTGGAAAAAGTGACTGAAAGGGAGAGCTGCTGTCTCAGAATATTTGCACTGATCCCTTTGTCTGTAAGGCAAGTCCTGTAAAATTTTAACCCTTTCCCTGTTGTGATTTTGACCTGGCCAACTAGCACTCTCTAAGATAGTATCCAGCAGTCACTGGGAATGGTGTGGAGCAGGGATCACCCCTAGCAGGTGAAAAGGGCAAAGTCATTGTACTCTGAGGAGGAAAGGGGTACAGAGGAGAAGAGTTCAGCTATAGAGAACTAGTAGGGTTCAGGTTGCAAAACAGTCCTTGGCCTTTAATTTCGTGGTATAAAAATAGCTGAAAAGACTTGCAGTTTTTACGTGGACTTGATGCTTAATTGGGGGCTATACAGACTCAACCTACAGTTCAGGGAATGAAAAAAAAGCTGGGCATAATTGGAAAGATATGGGATTTCTTAATCTCTGCCGTTCTCCAACCCAGCAAGACTCTGCCCATGTAGTCCACATCGGCTTTCCTAATTTCCCACCCCCTCTAGCAGCTGCCACAGGGTAAAGCAGCTCCTGCCCGAGGCTTCAGTGGGAGTACGGCTCCGTCAGCCACTGTCCAGGGAGGGTCCAAGTTGTGAGGTGCCAGCATCTCAGACAGCTGGACATACCCAGAGGGATCTTGTTCTCTGAAGGAGCACTGGGAGTGTTGCGAGAGGTGGGTCCTCTGCAGTGGTAGGGAAGGACCCTCGTGGCCATAGCACATGCAGCATCCCAGTTAGATCAGAGGAGGCAGTTTGCAATAAATCACCGCTTCAGCTTCTTACAAGCTGATTTCCCCTGATGGACAAGCCCCATTACTTGCCCCCTCATGGATAAGCCCCATTACTTGCAGGGAATACGGCAAACTACACCAATAGCTGCAGGAAAAGAGTGGCTTTGGCAGAGAGTTTGTCAGAAGAGTTTCTGAAATCTAAAAGGAAGGTTCT
Organism: Syrrhaptes paradoxus; assembly: GCA_013400615.1. Lineage (NCBI taxonomy): Eukaryota > Metazoa > Chordata > Aves > Pterocliformes > Pteroclidae > Syrrhaptes > Syrrhaptes paradoxus. The sequence goes on from VZTO01026064.1 coordinate 31,840, forward strand.
TGGCTCTGAGCCAGAAGGAAATTAAAAAGTGACTTCTGTCTAAGGAGACTAAAAATCAAACTAACGGATTCACATATTCTTTCTTTGCATTACTTAGTGCATAATAACCAGAAAAATATTGGTTGTATTTGAAGCCAGAGGGAAAGAGTGGGAAAGTTGGTCTTATTTGAGGAGCAGCTTAATTCAAGTAACTCCATTAAAATCAAAGCAAAACCATTTTCCAGAAAAGCAATGCTGTAGGGCAGCTAGTCCCAAAAGAGACATTCATTATTTGCGTCTGATCCTTCATCTGGTCGTTATCTTTAAACTTTTACACTGCCACAGGATCCTCCTGAACTCAGTGCAATGTCTCTTATCCACAGAAAATGCTGAAAACTATCTGCACTGGAAAAAAAACAAGTTGTGAGTCTTGCTGGATTAGAAAAGGGGTGTGAAGTTACCTCTTTCAAAAATGCAAAAGATGGAAATATTAAGATGTTGTGCAGAAACATTAATATATTAGTTTCTCCCCTGACAAATAACTTTAAAAACTGAATAACGGTAGCTAAAGAAAACAATAGCAAACATACATGATTACAGTGTATTTAAAAATGTGATGGGACACAGCATACTCTTCTTGTAGGTAAGGGAAGGAAAAGCTATAGCTTACAATGAGACGTTAAAGATAGGATTCACGTCGCTTAACTTTAATTGCCTAAAGTGTAAACGTTCAATCTGAGTTACTCTATGCACATTTTATAGCCAATAAAAAGAGCAAGATCTGCAGAAGAAAACTCACCCTAGTCTAAAATGGGTGCCAGAGTCTTGGGGATGAAGTGCCTTCTGGAGGTACCTTTTCTTCCCCACTGCTAGGGGAGCCCGGACAGCAGGTCTGGACCAGATGCACATTTTTAGATGATGAAAATTAAGAGTGAAGTAGCCCAGCCTACACATCCAGGGATCCCACGTAGTTTAAAGCCCAGGAGGGATCGAGGGGAAAGCATGTGTGCCTCCTCGGCTGGTGGGCTGGGGGTCCAGGTCTGCAGAGCACCAGGGTGCCAGCAACCAAACCTGCAGACCTCGGGGAGGTTTCGGCTGCTGGATGGCTCAGCCTCAGCATTTGGGAAGGCACTCCTCATGAGCTCCTTCCACAAAGCTTGTGCCACTCTGGGTTTATGTCAGCAGGGAGAAACTGCAATCGGAAAAACCAGCTGTGAGCCTTGGGGCTCATGGCATTAGGAGGGTTCTTCCTGGCAGCTTCAGCCGTGCCAGGTTATGAGCAATGAATTTGGCAAGCTATAAAAACAGAAGCATCTGTATACTGAAGCACTGTTCATTTACTGTAACAGTGCCGTACTTCTCAACATCATCCCATTTTTAATTATTATAATTATTCTTTTTTCCAAAAGGCCTGTTCATTGTTGCACCTGTAGTAAGTTTACAGTGTGTTTTTACTTTACAGAGCTAACTATGCAAAAATGACTATCAGGCAAACAAATTCATTTGAAATTTTAGCCAAAGGAAAGACTGCCCTGACTCAAGATTCCCTTTTTTTTTTTCCCCTATTAATATGATGCTTTTGTCGCTAATATTGATGAATACTCTGTGCCTTCTCATTCACCATTGAGTTGTAGCCACATTTCTTTTTAGAGGCAAATTGATATTCCTCTCTGTTGGGGATTGTAGTCTTCCATGCACCCTTTGCAGTGCAGCACCGCATGAAGGGAGGGACAAAGCCACAGAGAGAGCCCACTGCCTCCTGCCTGTCCTCCTGTCTCTGGCAGGCACAGGACGGTGGTCAACTGGTCCTGCTGGCATCACTTAGCCTGGTTTTTCCTTCAGAGCTGGCATCAGGCAGTCTGCCCCTCTCCTTCCTTTTTGACCCTGGTTCTCACACCGTAAGACTTCAGCTCTGTGTAACTCCTGTATGGCTGTGTCATGAAAGATGGTGTTCAGAGGGGTCACAATTAGTGTCCTTCTTCCCTGGTAGCCCAGATGAATCTGTCAGTAGTTCTGTCTAGCCAGGCTTATTTCTGCAAACCTTTCCTTCTCTTTGACCTTTATATTTTTATATGTTTATATTATACAGGCAACCAAATTTCCAGCACCATCCCAGGAATATTAAAACCAAGTTTAATGTTCATAGTCATTAGAAAATTTTCATTGCTCTTAAATTGGAGTTTTTTACATTTTGACTTTCATCCTCACTCTTTTAGAGCTTCTGAGGCTGTTGGAGTAATTCCTCCGATGTTACCCCGAGCCACCAAACCATAACAGCAGTCATATATCTGTGACTGTATACACAGATTGAACAATTCCATATTCAAAGATTGTTTAGAAATTGTAATTGCATTTGCCCTTCTGTGCACAGACTTCGGTATTTTTTTCCCAGTTTATCCCTGAACCTGTTTTGGTTCCTGACTGCTAAATTCCCTTCGGTCTGTAAAAAGCCTTTAGGCAACCGAGCTATCAGCACTACATTTATTATTTTTCCCTGATGCTATTTTAGCAGTGCCGTGAGACTTCTCAGTGAGGCAGCTGAGCATGGCATGTGAGTGGATGCCTTTGAGCACACGGGCTTCATTTTCTTCCTCATAGTAAACGATTCAAATCTGCATTTTCTTTTTTAAGGCACTTTGAATAGTTCTATTTTCTATTAGAAAAACAAATTCAATAACAGATCTATTTTAAGTAGTAGGGAATAAGGAGCAAAATTCATCAATGTAATGTTGACGGAAAAGCCAGTGAAACGTACGCGTGATTCTTCACCCCAACATCTCTTCCTTTAGTTAGATATTAGACTACCCAGTATGCATACATGAGTTTGTATAACAGACCGATTAAATTTTTTTAAGTATATAAATTCAGTTCTAGCTTCACATGGCATATCAGTGAAGTGTTGTCATGCTGGCGATATTCTAGCTTTTGTTTCAATTTTTACGAAATTTAAAGGTATCTTCCTAAACTGGGGAATTTTCTATAAGCCTCCTGGTGCTGGTAGCCTCCTCATGGCCTCTCCTCCTCCTCCCTGCTCTCAAAGTTTCACTGCTGAACCGTGGGGCTCGGGGAGACCTGCAAGGCTGGGAAGAGATTTCTGTATCTTCCACGGCTAGAGGTTTGTGGATTGGTCACAGTCCAACCCTTACCTGGCAGCGCATTTGTACTTGGGAAGAGTCCACTGATTTTAGTGAAGCTGATGAAGCTCATGGAAATGTGTTTGGTCAAAAATTTGGCTTTAATGAAATAAAGAACACACCATGAAAAATACCAATGTGATGCTGAGCAGGCCCATGATGTTCAGTTCCTGGCTTGGTCCATAGGGAAGGGGTAGAAATCTCCTCGCTTGGTGTCATTTGGGACCCACTCCAGCAACCCTCAAGCTGGATGAACCCTTCCTTGGAGGTGCCTGTTTCCCCCAGGCTGCAGAGGGAGCCGACGTGATGGCTTAAGCCTGATGAGGCTGGCAGCAGTGGACCCAGTCTAATTCAGCAAAATGCTTAAGCACAGGCTCAGGTCCCTTTTTGCTCATGTAAGTGCATGGGCATGGGTTTCATTCGGTCAGTCCAACGTGCATATGTTGACATTTCAGAATGTGCTTAATTCAAGGGCTAGGATGTTTTGCTGTGCTAGGGCCTGAAAAACTGATTGTAGGACTAGACAGATGGCTGTTCGATACACATTGTTGGTATGCTGCAGCCATGCCCCATGGGGGAAAGCTATACCAACCCACTGCATTGAAAAAAAATGAACGTAGTATGAAAAATATCATTCCTAAAGACATATTTTCAAATTGGCCATGTATCGTCTGTATCATCAGTGATTCATGGCTCAAGAACAATCTGAACTACTTGGGAATGTCTGAGCACTGAAAAACTCTATGGGCCTCATGCAAACATGAGGGATTTCAGACAAAACGGTGAGATACAGGCATGTGAAAAAAAAAAGGAGTTTGGAGTGGAAGCTTTTATGAAACCTTACCACCATAGTCAGGACTGTTACTGATAATTATCCCCAGGGTGATTTTTAAAACATGAGGTTTTTTTACTTAATAAATTGAAGGTACATTTTGCAGTTCTACTCCTCTTCCTCTCTCTTTCATCAAGTTGATTTAGAATTGATTTTAATTTCTCAAAGTGAAATCCCACTGACTTCGCAGCCTTTAAGTGAAGCAGGCGTGTGAAGCCATCGTGTCCATCTTCCCTATAGCTCTCTACTGTTCTCATTACAGCTGAAGCCAGATTCTCACTTGACAAAATACTTCTCAGCTTTGTCGTCTGCGTCTCCTCTTCTGCAGACTACATGTCTTCCTTTCTTCTTTGACATCTCAGACACCTGAAACTCCCTGTTAGATTTTTATCTCCTCGATCTTTTTTATAGCGTTATATCCTGAGCTAATGGTACTGTAGTATATGCAAATAATTTCCATTTTCTTAAACTTGAATAACCTGTAGTTAAAATTACTTATGGACAATATTGTTACACTGTGTTTGAGTTAATAAAAATCAGATTCTTGGTGGTATAATTTGATATAAAACCATTCCATTGTCATAATCACTAGGATTTAAATTAGAATTATAAACCAACACTGGCTCAGGAGGTAAGTTGCATGAGCTAGAGAAAGTTAGGCTGCCTTCCACTCCAGCATATAACTTCTACTTTAACTTTTCTACGTACAGATTAACTAACAGTCTTACTAGTAGCCCAGTTCTGATTGTAAACTGCAGTAGGTCTGTTTATTAATCAAAGTTGTTACTAGCTTTCACTGGCATGAGATCACAATTAGGCTTCCTATCTTAATTTTGCTCAATATATTACTTGGCCAGAAGTTACATAGCAGAAACACGTACTCCGTATGCCACAAACTAAATGGATTCTGTAGGGCAGAATTTTTTGTTTCGGTGAATCAAGTTCATCGCTAAATACGTGCAAACAAGAGAAGCTGCAGGTGTGCATCAAGGAGAGAATTTGGGTCCATCATCAGCCACAGTTGTGTATTTAATATTCCAGGAGTAAATCCAGATTAGAGTGATTGCTCTTTCTCTGATCCACTGTAGTGACTTGATATGAAGCCTCAAATTCCGGTGATCAGTTTCCAAAAGGTCCATGAATAGAATTACTGCCTGTGTACTTGCCAAAGGGCTTGCGAGAGTGTAGTGGTTTCTATTAAATCAGCTAAGAAATAATAAAAATAATAAATAATAATAAATGTATTTTTTCAGAGTCACTTCTCTGTGAAGAAAGGAGCTGCAGCCTTGGGTATTGGTACAGATAGTGTGATTCTGATTAGATGTGATGAAAGGTAAGTAAAGATGCCAAATACAGCTCTGTTTGTCCGTACATAGAGGAGGATCATCAAGTGCTCAGCTCAGAGAAAGCAGATAGGATGCAGTCAACAGTTGGTAGAATTCATTGTAGTGCTGTCATCTTCAGCAGCCTTGCCTTCATTTATCCCACTTGTGGAACTGGTTCTTTTCAGTAGCTTCTTTACGAGTCAGTTTTTGGAGCCAATAAAAAATTTTAAAGTTTGCTTCCTCAAATATTTCTGATATTTCTTTTTCCTTCATCCGGAAGTGAATTCAAAAATCAAATTAACAATCATTCTGCTAAGAAATGAAGTAGCAGCTTGTTTTGGTCAAAAGGAAGTATTCAGGCACTCTGATATTTTGATCCATTAAAATGAGCTGAAGTGTACCATTTAAAGGAATAAAATACTGAGGGCACGTGTGCTAATATAATTCTGTTCCTTCATGCCTCCACCATCCTTCTCAGCTGGACTGCATTCCCACAGCACCATTGATGGGGATGCCCGTGCAATGGGATGTGCAGAGAAGGGTCTGGGCAGCACAGGCCTGGGGGGGAATGGCCCACGGAGAGCAGTAGCACAGCACACACCTAACCCACAGATCCCATAAGCACTACAGAACCAGTGGGGAATAATTCCATGTTTAACTCACCCAACTAAAAGGTTTTAATTCCCTGTGAAAACCCATTTTGAGAAAGCAAAGGAATATTAACAAAATCAACATGTTTTGATGAAGATTTTCAATTTTAGGGAAAACACACTTTCTATGGGACAAAAAATTAATAGGGCAGTCCATATCGATTCTATCAATAGAATATGCTCTTACTTGTGAGTTCCAGGTATTATAAGGTGTTGAATCATTTGTGGCTCTAGTGTAAATGGAGGGTCTTATTGCTATCAAAATCCTCTGCTCCTGTGTGAAAAGAGGAGCACCAACTAAGCAATGTACAGTGCTAACTAATATGCACCTGCATATGGACTTGTTGGTATATTATCTCTTTATTATCGAAATACAGAGCACATCTTGAAGAGGAATTAATTACAACATCAACACAACCAATACACATGACAAGAAATCTCCAATTGTTTTTATTCACTAAATACAGACATTTTGTCTGTGTCTGCCCATCTTTGTTTGTGTTTCTACACACAAACTCAATAAATTGGAAACCATTAAAGACCAACATCTAAACTATGTCTGGAGGAAGAACTCATTGCCTTCCTTTGGCATGTTTTTCTTTATTCCTTTATTCCAAAACAGTTTTTGAAGATAAGACAACTACTGCTTTTCTCTGAACATGTACATGTAAGTGGGGGCAACTCTCAATGAGTTGAATACTCTTCTTGAACTTCTACGGGAAAAAACAGGGCTAATTTTTAGACAGATTATGCAAAAGTCTCAGAAGTGCAAATGCATTTCTACTGAAGTAATGACTGACTTATTGTGAGCTGTGTAAGGATGAGCACGGATAAACCTAGCAGTATCTTATTACAAAAAAAAATGAGTAATTAAAAAAAAAAATTTACATCCATCTGAATGTCATGAAAACACTTAGGGGTTTTTTTAAATGTAAAAGTAAAACTAAAACTCAGGGTTTTATTTGTTTCCCTAAAACTGCTATTGTGAACTTTAGTAAAGGTTGGGTTTTTTGTAGCAGAAGGAAATAACTCTTTAGAGATAGAAAAAAAAGTGTCCAACTATACTATGAACTGAAAAGATCCTTCAAAATATGTATACACACAAAAATCTAAATGGACAACACTTAAAGCCAGTGAAGAGTTTATTCCTGTAAAGTGGGAAGCTGTCATGTTTGTATTGCTGTTACACGTACTCTCAGCTAAAGCAAAGAAAAAAACCTCAGTATTCAATATCGATACTGTTTTACCTTCTGCCTAATTATTTTACAGGATTTCATAAATTAGCCTTCAAGGCTTTTACTCCTGAGTCTCAGGTAAATGGTTCATACTCAATGTGTTGCAAATACAGTATGCAGTCAGTACGAAGGGTTTGAAAGTGCATTTAATATGAATACAGACTGGTAGCTTCTTCTCATATCCTGCTTCAGGCAAGTGCAAACATGTAATGCACCAAACTGTGGAATAGTTGCACTGGAACAAAGTCATGCCTGGGGTGGAAAGACGGAGCTGACTCCTTACACCAGAGCTGAGTCCTGCTGCTCAAGGCCATGCAGCTCAGTTGGCATTTTCTGTGCCTGCTGAAAGGGGGCCATGGGGTTTGGCACCCAGCGAGCTTCTTGGGACCCTGGGAGCCTGGAGCATAGCCCCAGGGCTGTAACATCAAACAGGGCCAGGAGGATCCATGGAGCAGCATCAGTCTTTAATGGGGGTGGCGGTGAGGTAACTCCTCTCGGTTACCATCACCATATTGATGCAAACTGGTTGACAAAATAATTGGGGTAAAAACTCAGACTAATGGACAGAGTCTTCCTGTGCTCTTCAATGTTGCATAAGCCTTGGGCAAGCAAGTCACTTTGTTCCTTACTTGGGTTTCCTATTAAGTGAAGAAGCAGCAGCAAGAGCTGGTTTAAAGATCAGATTTTTAATACTAATTTCTTGCTCCAGAGGGAAAATGATCCCATCAGACCTTGAAAGAAGAATTCTTGAAGCCAAACAAAAAGTAAGTTTACTAGCTTTTCTGCTTCTGAAAAAGAAAAAAGAAAAAAAAAATCAACCAAAACCAACAAGAATGATAGAGCTAGTTTTGCTTTCCTTGGTTAAACAACATAGTCTTGCCCATTAACTTTTGATTTGTTTCTCAGAAATGTAGCCTAGGAATTAGTGAGGCAAGAGTTGCTGAGAAAATAGATTTAGAGCTACTTTATAATCTCCATGAGCTGTTTGGTTTTTTTATATGTTACTCTGGATAAAATCCTCCTCTGTTTATATGATACAGTTCTTCAGCTGAATATTGTCAATAACAGAGTAATAATTCGGAGAATTTGTATATATTTTAATGCCTTGAAAATAGTCATCACTGAGTCACCAAATCAATGGAAGTTAAAGTAAAATCCACACATTCTCTAAAAATGCACTAATTTTGTATGTGTTCATTAGTAGAAGCAAGAATTCAAACATCAAAGTATGCGATGAATTTAGCCCTGTCTTCAACAATGTTTATGTAAATAATCATTAGACATAGCATTCAAAGCTCATTAATAACATCGATCTTCAGTAAAAGCTCACTTTGTCTAAGAAAAGCAACATAGCAGGTAAAATAAGTCAAAATATAGAGTACCACCCAAGCCTACTGACCATGTATTTCACTTTGCAGAAGGAAGTTTAGACCTTTTTTATCGTTTAAACCCCATTTCTGCAAATATATAGATACTCTTTGCCCTTTTTTTTGCTCTGAGTACTGGTTATGAAATCAACAGAACCACAGATGAATTTGAAATCAAACAAATTATGTCAGACTTGAGACTTGATAGTGCAGAAGCCATGTAATGGATGGCTCCTCTGAGGCACAGCATTTAGCAGGGGGAATCCAAGACATGAAGATTGCTCCTTTCCTCGGAAGACCTCTCCCCACTCTGCTCAGAGGTGAGCCTCACACCTCCCCTGCGCATTACCCCCAGGAGACATCCCCAGCCAAGATGCTCCCATTGACAGGGCTGGGCCACCACATGTTCAGGCGCTTGCTGGAATAATTATAATACAGCCCAGGCTGCACCAGAGGTATTTCTTGCAGCGTGGTGCCTGGGTGAGGCTTGTTTTTACGCGACGTGCAGAGCAGACCGTTTTGTTTCAGGCAGGTGGTGTGGAGCAGAATTGTTCAGCTGAGCTCTGACCTGTAATAAATGGAAGATGTTGGTTTGGAAGTTTGCTGCCATCTTAAGGTGGAAACTATAATATCATAGCATCTAAACGAAGAGAAAAGCAGCGTAATGTAGTAGTAGGTACATCCTCTAGGAGAAACTTGCAGGCTCAATGTGGAGGCAGCACAAGAGGAATCCGGGCTCCTGCGGGCTGAGGAGACTGGAGCTCCCTGACCTTGCCCGATGCCTCTGTGCTTTCTTGCAGGGATTTGTCCCTTTTCTGGTGAGTGCCACAGCTGGGACAACGGTGTATGGGGCGTTTGATCCTCTCATAGCTATTGCAGACATCTGCAAGAAATACAAAATCTGGATGCACGTGGATGTAAGTATAATCTTACGTGGGGGGCTGGATTGCCGGGTGTATTAACAATAGTTTGTATTTGATTCCTGTATTTAAATCTAACATCCAAGTGCTCATTTCCCATTCCTCCGTTCAGGGGAACACTTTAGGAGCTGTGACTGTGAGGTACTTCTAGCAACTGGGACACTTGAGATGACCTAGTTTGTGTGCTTTTGGCCTTCAGGTTTATCTCTAAATGGCATTAGTAGAAGAAATACATAAGAACCATACTGAGCACTAGCTCAGCTTCTGCAGCAGCTGCAAAATAAATGCAGAAGGAAAAGGCTACATTGATTTGGAGTAAAGTACCCCAAACTGCTGAGCAGATTAATGCAGATGCTGGAAAAATTTATCAAATTGGCTACTTAACTTTATCTGGGTTCCTGCCGGTAAATCTTTTTGAAGTATCATCTTTCAGACCTAGAGTGGCTTTATGTAATTTTTTGCAAATCCTTTCTCCAAAAAGGCTTAGTAACTGAATTTCCAAGGTATCTGTCTGGGTATCTTGCTTTTGGATTCCTGTGTCACCCAGAATCACTCCGATTCAAAGGAGGAATTAATATTTACCTTAAACTACTTCTCAGTCACATGCAATGCCTGCTTGTCCCAGATTTCTGTGAGAGAAGGGTGCAAGCAGTAGTGGTCTGAAATATGATGACGCTCACCAGAGCAGCTGAATTCCCAGTCCGGTTTGTTATCATCACTTCGTCACTAGAAGAGAAAATGCAGCTTACCCTTGAGCAGCTCTGCAAGTCATTAATTACTGCGTGGGGCAGCACAATGTGTCAGTGTCAGAGGACAGGGCGAAGGAGGGCTTAGCAGACGATAAGGGTGGGAACTCAAGGTGATGGGTGGGTGCTCAAGGTGATGGGCTATCAACCAGTGCTTCCAAGCTACTGGGATAAAATTGTTAGTACAGCTAATGCCTCAGGCCCCATCTGCCTGGTCATTTTGGAACATGCCACATCAGCAAGACAGAAGAAGGGGCCCCAAACTGATGTGAACACACAGATGTCACGGAGGAATGCAGAGTTCTCATTGAGATAATGTCTCTTGCCTTCTAGGGAGCATGGGGTGGCGGGCTCCTGATGTCAAGAAAACACAAATGGAAGTTAAATGGTGTTGAAAGGTATGGTTTATTACTGTTAATTAAACACATTTATTAAATGTCTTTTAACACGCTTGTGATTACCATAGCAGCGATGTTTATAAATAAAAATAAAAATCAGTGTTATCTCCAAGATACAGTGTGAAGAAATTATGCGAAATTATGTGAATTAGCAATTGCATTTCTCAAAGAAATGAATCGTGGAGGTCTTGCATGCTGAAGCCTAAGTACAAAAGGTGGATGCACCTGCAGTTGAGGCGTGTGTCCTGGCAGTCACTGACCACTGCCCTGTCACTTCTAGAGAGAACACCCACCTCCAGGCTGTGTCAGTGACATCTTCTCAGTAAACCTGTGCCTGGATGTTCAAGGTTGTAGTAATGAGCTCGTGAACGTTGCACGTACACACAGATGAACATAAGTGATGCCAGCCCAGGTCAGAGTCTGGAAAGACTGAGCCAGTACATGTACAAACAGCTGCTTATTCAGAAACTTTTAGTTAAGCTGTGGAACTCCTTGCCACAGGGAAGACAAAAAACATTAGGGGCTTCTGTGAGCTACAAATAAGTGGGGGCTCAGAGAATTATTTGGAGGAAGGTCGTATATGCTTGCCCTGTTTCGTATTCTTCCCAGGCTCCTATTTAGACCACTTGCTAGAGACAGTATTCTGGGCTAGATGGAGTCACTCTCATATTCATGTATTTTCTGAAGCTCATGCTGTTCGAGAGTAAATTATTGCTCCCTTCTGCCTTTTTTATCTCTAAATTGAATTGCTGTTCCTTGCCAATTAAAATTACAAACAACTGCCTTATCCTGTTCCTGAAGATTAGGAGGATACCTTGATGATTCAGTTCCTTTCTCATACATCTCACATGCAAAATTTGGAAAACAGCCAATGGTTCTATGAATTTGATTTATTTGAGACTGCTTCCAGCACTTCAGACTTACATATTATGCATTTAAAAGGTCATACATCCAAATATCCAGCAAATTAGAAGAATCTACCCAGTTATCTGTGACGACAGAGTATGAGAAGAGTTTGCCTCCCAGATTGCTGTCCAGATTTTGCTGGAGTGAGAAGTTAAGGCTGAATCTATATTGGAGAATTTTCCAAATAATGTGCTTTAGGTCCCAAACTCCACTGGATTTTATCTAGTGCTTTGCTAAGCATCACCTCCATATGTTTGGCAGTGAGTTAATGAAATTTATCGTTTCCAGTGCTGTTCTGCTGCTTGATGGACACACCAGCTTGTTACAGTTTCTCCAGATCTCAAATGTGGGTACCTTTAGAACAGACTTACTAGACCCAGTTTTGATGGGCGTGCCTGTTTTATTGTAGATATCTGAGTACAACATTGCAGGTCTGAATAGAAGAGAAGTTGAGCTGGTATTATAGGAGAGAAAGGTACAAGGAAGCACTCTGTGTCCTGAGGACTCCCATCCTTCTGATAACAGACAGTCCAGCAAAAATCTTCCTATCAAAGGCTGGAGGAGTTGTATCAGCACATCCTTACTGTGCCCTCCACATGGGAGATTTCAAGCTGCTCCAAGGCACCCTGAGGGAAGCATGTCCCCTGGTGTCTGGCACAGATAGGTATGGCCACCATCAGGAGTTTCCATCTGGTGTCCCTCTCCCAGAGGCTTGGCCAAGGGGTGGCACTACGGGAGAAGAGCGCATTTGCAGCTGAATGAGCGCTCCCATACAGGGTGTGGGTATGCTTCCTGGGGCTGCTGCTGGTCAGTGAATGCACATCAGTGTGTTCTTCATGATGGCTGAGGACCAAATTAGGACAGTCTTGAATCTCTCCAGTCATCCATTTGAAATCTCTAAAGGAAAACTTATAGTCGATTTTATTTCTGTCTGTGACTCACAGCCAAAAAATCACATAGGGGCTTGGTGCTCGGTTATTTGGGCAAACATGAGATGCTTTAAAAGAACATCTGTGGATTCATGTAGATTTTTTACTTTTGTCTCAGTCAGCAGTTTCTTCAAGCACATGCTGATGGCTGAAGCCCAGAATAACTGATAACAAATGAAAAATGGTGGATTTTTATTTTTCATAATTAATTTTTTTTCTGTGTGGAATTGGAATGTAATTGGGGAAATAAATGACCTTAGGGCAAATTAAATGTTTTAGGCAGACAATTAACATCTGGCTGTTGTCAGTAAATAATCTGTTTGCTTGAGAAAACCCATACCACTACTGTGATTTTCTGCCTGGTTCTGCATAGGCAAAGATAAAAATCCAAAAGTATCATATCAAGGAAATTCATAGACCTGCATGCGTGTTCAGAATCATTAGCTTTGGTGTTGTAATCAGATGACTGACTCTGAGCTGATTAAAAGCTGCCAAATACTGGAAAAGCCAAGCCAAGTGGCCAGATGTTGCCTGTGAAAGACTGTTCCCTACAGATTTTGCATCAGGCACTTGTGCAGCCCTATTTAAATAGCCAAGAAGAAAGCACAGGATTGCTGCATGGTGTCTATGTAATTTTTGGAGTTGCTTTCTTTGAAGGAGTGGGAGCGATTTGGCAGGGAATGATAAGAACATGCATAAACCTATAGTGCTGCCTCCAGAGCCTACAAAGGAAAATGCTGCCAGATTCCAACATGCTCATCTCTGTTCACATAAATGTTGCCTGCAAGTGTGTCCTGGGTCCTATAAGTTTTTACATGCCCCAGTTGACTGATTTATACCAATTTATACCATCAAAACTCAAATCACTGCCCTACGTGAAATCCTGAGCACTATGCATCCTTGACAGCCTGCCAAATAGGACACAAATGTTACATCTGTCAGCTAATCATCATGTGTAATAATAGTAATTAACAAATAGCCAATCAAGCATAACACAGCATTAAAATAATAAACAACTGGACAATCTTCCATTCAGCCCTTGCCACAGTCCCAAGTGTCTCCTCTCTAAGCTGTATTGTGACAGTGCCCTGGGCTGACAGTTCTTTTTGCAGTGAACGTGTCCTGAAGGGAGGCAGGATCAGGCTCTTGTGGAAGGGTGGATCAGTTCTATGTTTATTACTCTGGTAACTTTGGCCCTAGTCCTCCAGTTGTGTGAATTATCATAGCCAAGCTAAAATTAAGGAGCTATGAAAATTTACCATCAGCAGAGCAATGACAAAAATGACGTTAGGCCAGGTTTTCCAAGTTACTCAGAGACTTAGAGGTCCCCAAAAGTATTTAAAGGAATTTTCAAACATGCCTGTGTGAGCTACTTACTAAAATCTTACTGAAACTGGAATCGGTGGGAGGGAATTTGCTAGTTTGCTAGTTTCCTATGCACAACTTTTAATCAGCTCTGTGCCTTTAGAAAGTTCGGTTTTTTTAGGAAGTTACGTTTGTGAAGTATAGATGACTCCCAAAAAGTTTCATTCTGATTAAGTTTCGTGACTAGAGCAATTATCCTGCAGTAAGTGGACAGAATTGTCATCCAAAACCCAACTAGAGTGGATTAGGTCCATGGTGAAGGCATTGCTTTCCTAATATCAGCCGTGATTATTTTCAGCTTTGCTTGCTCAGAAAAAGGAAAAGGTGTGCATTGCTATGTGTCCATTATTATTGACTTTCATGTGGTTTGCTGTCCTAGGGCCAATTCAGTGACCTGGAACCCTCACAAGATGATGGGCGTCCCGCTGCAGTGTTCAGCCCTGCTAGTAAGAGAAGAGGTATGTCCCACTGTACTTGCTTCTCTGATCCTTTCTGACATTTTGCTTCTGAAAATCTTGGGTGTTTTCTTCGTAACTGTATCATAGCTAATATTTGCTGATGTGATGAGGATATAAAAGCAACGGAGAGGTAGACCTCTAGTTTGCATGTGACTGCAAAAGCAATTTAAAGCGGCAGAAATTATAGATCCAGTTAGTCGCAATGTCTGTGCAGAGTTGTGTGGCTTTCCGTTCAAAATACCCATAGTTAAGTTGTGAGTGCATAGTTGTATAACCCCACTGGTTTCTGTGTAGCATAAAATGTGACTGCAGGCAAACTCCGGTCCTCTTCCCATGGATGGTATAGTATACACGCAGCGTGACATTTGGTTCAGAATCTAGGCATCATTACGCTTTCTAGACTTTCATGATAAGATATTTCAGCCCGGCTCTGATCCATATATCCACTTCGGGGCACATGATAATAAAAAGGGAAGACTAAGTTCACTTGGAATAAAAAGTAGACATTTAATTTAGTACTAGAATTCGAATTACCCTTCGAGCCTGTAATTTTCATATAACCATCAGTTACTGGGACAGCTGCTCTACAGTCACCACTTACTAGACCAGCTATCAAAAAGCTGATCACTGTTTTGCTAACAGCTGTACAACAGATTGTATACGAAGTATTTGCACTTAGGAAGAGAGAAGCTGGCTTTTATTTGCCCTCTGGGTCAGTTCCCCAAGACAAATCCTGCCTGGTTGAAGTCAGTACCATCCTTGACCTGTAGTGAGAACAGATGGCTCCAATTAGGAGAAAGCTGATTTTTTTTTCCCTCTCATTTTACTATCTCAGTTTTAAGTTACTCATAAAGATTAGACTTGATGATAAACAGCCAAGTTTCAATTCTTCCTGGACTGGAAAATTGTGGTTTTAGGCAACAGCGCTAAGGAATACGTTAAAATTGGTTGAGGACTTAACTAGAGCCAGAACATGACTCTCTGCATTTCACTTGAAAAGCTAAAAAGGAAACCTCATGCTTTCATAGAATCATAGAATGGTTTGGGTTGGAAGGGACCTTAAAGATCACAGAGTTCCCATGGGCAGGGACACCCTCCACTAGCCCAGGTTGCTCAAAGCCTCATCCAGCCTGGCCTTGAACACCTCCAGGGATGGGGCATCCACAGCTTCTCTGGGCAACCTGGGCCACTGCCTCATCACCCTCACAGGAAAATATTTCTTCTTGATATCTCATCTAAATCTGCCCTCTTTCAGCTTAAAGCTATTACCCCTTGTCCTGTCACTACACGCCCTGATGCAGAGTCCCTCCCCATCTCTCCTGTAGCCCCCCTTCAGGTACTGGAAGGCTGCTATAAGGTCTTCCCAGAGCCTTCTCTTCTCCAGGCTGAACAACCCCAACTCTCTGAGCCTGTCCTCATAGGGGAGGTGCTCCAGCCCTCTGACCATCTTCATGGCTCTCCTCTGGGCTTACTCCAACAGGTCCATGTATTTCCTGTGCTGAGGACTCCAGGGCTGGATGCAGTACTCCACGAGAGCAGAGTAAAGGGGGAGAATCACCTCCCTNCAGCCCAGAAATAGCTCTAGCTGGCTGTTTAAACACCATATGGTCTTCTGGCTGTTCAAAGCTTTCTATACCACTTAAGCATCCAATCTGCAGCTGAGGGATTTGCAGAAAAGAATTGTGCCTACAAAGAAAGAAAACAATGGAAATCAGAATTTCAGAGATCAAAGCAATTAGAGAAGTGGTGTGATATTGTTTAGATTAGTCATCAAATTGGCTTGGTCTCACTCAACCAGTAAAGAAAGCTTTCCAAGGAAAGGAGGAAAAGGAACCAGAACAAGGAATGAAGAGCAGGATATAAAAATGAAATTGTGTATAATGATGCTAGGAAGCACAATGTCCAGCCTGTCTTTAAAAAATGTGTTGGCACTGGGAGTGCCAGTCAAATACCAAGGTGTCCTGGGAACTGAATGTGATATGAAAAACATGTCCCACTGAGAAGCTAAGTCTGGTTTTGTCCCTTTTTTTTGATCTTTCTTTTGCCCTTGGACGCATATTCCACTGAATTTGGGTGTTTGTAATTCTTGCTGTGCAGCCTGTTGCCCAAAGCAGTGCTCCAAACAGAAGTCACGTCAATACCAACCTTATTTTTTGTGTCTCTGTTTCTATAAGGGGCTGATGCAGAGTTGCAATCAAATGCATGCTTCCTACCTCTTCCAACAAGACAAGCACTATGACCTGTCTTACGACACGGGAGATAAGGCTTTGCAGTGTGGACGGCATGTTGATGTCTTCAAGCTCTGGCTGATGTGGAGGGCAAAGGTAGGACTGCCTGCAGTGTGTTTGTTTGCATTAAAATAATGCACAGCAGATACAGGGGCTTTTTCTGTAATCAGCATTTTAGAAAATATCTGACCTGAATTTCCCATATATAACATGAAAGAAAGAACATAATTATTTTCTGTTTTTTTTATACTTTTAACAATTTAGCTTCAAAGCGGCACACATGATTTTGAAATTTGAGCTCCATGACTTTGCGTAGCGTTTGCTTGGTGTAACTGTAGGAGTCTTAACAGCGTAAATCATATACCTAAGAATGTTGTTATGAAGATTTCTGGAAGTAAAAAGATGTTTTGATGACATTCAGGAGTTAAACATGGCAGACCAAGACTGGAATACCTAGTTTCATTGCATGTCATAGATACAAAGTCATCTGTTGAAGGAGGAGACTGGGCTGTGCTAGCTCTACCCTATTTTGAAATCTCTATACACAGAGGGATAATGACATGGGCTTTTAAGTCAGTTCTGCACTGCCAGAAATGATTTAGCAGGGACATGCATCCATTACTTGGAGACATTTCTTCTTCTAAACCCCATTTTTTTCAATATGCCTTGTACTGCTTTTTCTCTTCTCATACCCCACTTGCAATATTAATGTTACAAGATAGGATGTATGTTTCTTAAACAGTTTATCTGTTCCAGCTGTTTATTCCCCTTCCTCCCTCATAAAGCTGGATCCTTTGTTTGTGGCATCACAGCTGGTGATTGCAGGAACAATTATGATGTCACACAGAGGATTATGACTTCTGCCCAAGAAGAAAGAGCAGGATTTGCTGCAGCTCTTAAAAAGACAGCTTCTGAGTTTATATGGTGTCAGTTGGAAAAGAGGAGAAAAACACTACAGAGGCGGGGCAGTATCTAAACAAAGTTTGTATTTCCACAGGCGTCAGGCCGGGCTCTAAAAGCATATCTGCCCATTCTGTGTTTAACTAGAAAAGAAAAATTATCCTTGGAAAAGCCCCCAGTGCATCACCTCTGGAAGATTAAAATCTGCTGTTCTGAAAATAGCAGGAGACTCCCCACGTGTGGAGCTCAACACGTTCTAGATACCAGCCCAGGTTGTCCAAAACTGTGCTCAGCCTCTCTGCAAAATCTGCCAACAAGAGCACCCTTCACTGGTATTATTATATTAACAGTGTTTTGCTGAGAACCAGCTGGTACCTGGGGCTGTTTTGCAGATGTGGCTATAGGGGAGTCAGTGGTGGCAAGAGCTAGAGAGAGCTGAGCTGTGTTTACCAAAGTGTCCTTCATCTGGTAGAGTCAGATCCTTGATCTGTCCAACAGAGTCTGAGAGGTGACTTGTGGTGATGCTTTGGCAAGTGCTGCATTGTCCTTCGCCGTTTCGGTTCACAGAACAGATAGTCACGTAACTTCTTTTCTCCCTCTGTCTCTAAAGGGAACCACAGGATTTGAAGCACAAATTGATAAGTGCTTGGAACTTGCAGAATACCTGTACAATAAAATAAAGAACAGAGAAGGGTATGAAATGGTGTTTGATGGAAAGGTATGTATTGCAACTTTTTTTTCCCAGTTGGTCACCTACTGGATGCTACCAAGAGGTCAAACCAAACAGCATGTGACAGAGAGCGGTGTCCCTTGTAATAAAACCTGTTGCTGTGCCAATATCTCTCTTCCTCATGGGATCCAGGGACAAGGGAGATGAGGCAGCTGTGCACAGATTTCAGTTTGCACAGTTTCACCTGAGTAAAGCTGAACACTGGCATCTCAGGCTAACACAATGCAAGCACCATTAGAACCAGCTCTTAAGTAATAAAAACAAGTTGTGGTTTCCTAATAGCAAGGTGTGGTACAAGTGGAGGGGTTACAGTGCCCCATGCAACTGTGAAAGGATGGTTGTGGAAAGCGCTTTATCAGCATCCTCAGGTGGGCAGTCACAGGGGGTCGGGGGTGACCCAGGGACTCCCGTCCTTGCTGTGATGGGGTTCAGCACAGCAGAGTAGGGGCTGGTGTTGCTCAGGAGCACCGCTGGCTCCTATGGCAGAGGTGACACCACCGTGTGGGATGCAGATGTCTCTAGACATGTTGTTTCTGTTGAGGGAGTACAGCTGAGACAGGATCCCAGGGTGCCAGGTGCTCAGCTGGAGCACAGTGCCCAGGAAAGCCTGGGTGTTGTGGATGTACCTCTGGACGGACTGTGTTTGGGCGGCCCTTGCAGCTGTGATGGCTAGGGACAGGGCTGCTAGTGACCTCTGTTACAAAGTTAACTGGTGTTTTGCCTGTAAAAGAGAAAAAAAAAATTCTCATTTTATATTTTTTCCTCCTGATCGTGTTCACTTAATGTGTGCCTAAAAGTGCTCTGCAGCACAAGGATAAACATCGCAGTGTTTCTCCAAACAGAGATCACAGGCTCATACTCACATGCCACTATATGATTTTTTCCCGCACCTCACACATCGCTACTGAATTTGGTCCACTGGGTCTGATGATGAGGAAAGGAAGCAGCAGGAAGAGTTACTGTAACTCATGCATTCAGCATGCAGCAAAGAGGAACGTAGCAAGGCAGGCAGCTGTTGGGAGATTGCAAAAATACAGAAAATGTCAACTGGTTCTTACTTTGTGCTTTTCAACTTGGTGCTCCCACAGAAGTTTAACTAGCTAAGATGCTGTGGTGCATGCATACTAATATGGCAGCTAGCTGAATCAAACTGAGAGGTAGTAAATTTTATTAAATGCAAGAAAATCTTAGATTGTCTCATGCACCACCTGTGACTTCTGTTCGCAGAATCAGATTCTATATTACGCTGTCATATAATAAAAGTAAATGACATGGTCCTCACCTCTAAATTATCTGTAATAGACTCTTGCCTTTTCCACATGCTGCCTTTAGCCTCTTGAGGGGACAGCACCTACAAAATCTAGATGCTTCTCAGTGGGGCATAAATACATTTGCCCAGCTGGGTGATGTGTTTCCATATCTGACACTCTGGGAATAAATTATCTTTTCTGCATTAATAATGATGATGACTCTCAGTGGACCACAATAATGAAAACCATTGATTGCTGCCACAATATGATGTATGAGAGGGGGAAAAGGCATGAACTTAATTGCAGTTGAGATATTATGAGCATTTCTTAACAGTGTAAACCATTATTATTCTGTGTTTAGCCTCAGCACACAAACGTCTGCTTCTGGTATATACCTCCCAGCTTGCGCAGTATGGATGACAATGAAGAAAGAACGAGCCGCCTTACGAAGGTGAGCAGCATCCTCCAGGACATCATTGTATCAACATGTTTTGAGCAGTACAAAAACCAGCTACTGTGGGGCTGTCAGCAATATTGAGAAAATATGGGGGAAAATTCTCCAGTGATATTAAAAGCAGGACAAAGAAATAGGATAAGCCCGATATCTTTTCAGTGAGCCATTTATTCCTTAATGGAGGTTAACTTTTTTATCAATGTTGGATATAATTTCATTTTGCCTGCCTCTTGTAGCTCTTCATCTTTTTTTTTAAGAAGAAAATATACTCTGTGTTTTGTTACAATAATAATAAGGATGATGGCAATAATGACAATAATGATAATATTTATGGGAATAATAATAATCATCATCACCCCCTGCTTTTTGTTATGCTGCAGGTGGCACCAGTAATAAAAGCCAGGATGATGGAGTATGGAACAACCATGGTGAGCTATCAGCCCCTGGGAGACAAAGTGAACTTCTTCCGGATGGTCATCTCGAACCCTGCAGCAACTCACCAAGACATTGATTTCCTGATTGATGAAATAGAACGCCTGGGACAAGATTTATAATAATTGGGTGTGAAAGTCTGTTCCTGGACCTCTAAGTAGACAATTAAGTTGTCAAAAAACTGTGCGAATGTATCTGTAGTTTGTTCCAAAGTAAATCTATTTCTATATTGTGGCGTTGGAGTAGAGTACAGTTTAAAATCAAGAAACGTGGCTCCTCTAAAGTCCTTTCCTGAGTTTTAGAATATCTCCTTAAAAATTAGCTGCACACAAAGCTTCATTGAAACAAATAAGGAAGAACTGAAGATACTTAAAATTTTATCCCCAATTTTAACACAGCAACTACTTTAAAAAGCAGTCAGACTGTATAATGTCAAATTTGCCCAAAATAATGACAAAATCAAATGGGGGGAAGTGAGAGGGGGCAGTGAGAAGCAGAGTATACAAGCTGTATGTTTAGAAGTGAAAGTATTTTGCCTTTTTCGTAGTATTAGAGCAGAATTTCTAATCTACCTATAGCAACATTTCAAATGTATTTAAATAGGTATAGTTTTACAAAAGGAAATATATATATATTAAAAAATCCTATTTTATAAACTATATATTTTTATTTTATATGGGTTATAAAACTGCAAGGACAGAAGCTGAAAATTAACTAGGATTCTTTTTCTTTTTTGATGGAGGTGCCTCAAATATTTATTACTGCTTATTTTAAAATATAAGCCCACATATCACATTCTTAAGAGGTACCAATACCTCATTTCTCCGTGTCGTATGGATTGTACATCTCCAGGGCTGATTACTGGAAAACCTCAAGAGTACTGCAGCTCTTAGAACCACTTAATAAGATCAATTACAGTACAACAATAGGATGCTATTATTCCTAATTATGTTTCCCACTTGGCCTAACTAAGCAGACGCACAATCAATAGACAGTGCTAACCAAGACTGGAATAAGGTTGTATTTGGATGGTTTCTGTGTTCCGTGGTGGAAAAACCTATCCAAAAAAAGTCACGTTTGAATAAATGCTTATCTCATAACCGTTTCTTCTGTAAGCAGTCCAAAAGTACACTGAAAATTAAAATGGACTGAAATTCTTATGAAAGAAATAGCATGAACCCTCACAGGTACATTAAGAGGGTAAAGACTTCTTACGGATGTACAGGTCTGCAGGACAAGGTCTAAATGAAATGTGACTGTGATCTGAGTGACAGGGATGGGGTCTTAGTAACAAACTGCTTTGTCTAAGGTTTCCCTTAGTGCTGGATGCCATCCTTGGCTGCAGTGGCTTGTGAAATTGCAGAAGAAATCGAGATAAGGCTACATCTGGCTGAAAAAGCCCACAAGGAGCTTCTTAGAAACCATGAACACAGCTCCTGCAGAATTCATGTGCTGCATTATTCCATTAGAGGTGTTTCTGGCATGGAAACTGAAATTTAGCCTCTTTACCCCCAACATCTGAAAGTGTTGGTAAGAGTTCTGCGGCTTGGGCCTGTTTATAACCCTACTAAAGTTTTGGTTTTAACTTTGCCTGAACGGCCAACTTGTGTTTGTAAAGCAATATTGTTTTGCTGTCTCTAAAATGCCTGAAGAGAAAAAAAAAAAAAAAAAAGTGCAATGTGGTTTTAATTTCATCTGCACTAGATAAATGGAGTATTGATTCAATGTAATATCATGAGGACATGAAGTAAGAGGAAATAAATTGTGTCTGTAATTGTGTTGCCTTTATTATATTGATAGTACTGTTTTGTCACCTCAGATTGAGGCTGTGCACTTTAGATTTAAACTGTACAATGTTGCAGATCAACACGTGTTGCTGTATAAGCTTGTACAATATATTATTGATATGTCATTATATGTGTGGTGGTAGTATTGACAATATTGTAAGAGTTGCATTCACACCGGTCCCTCTACTATATCTTTGCTTGGTGTAACCCTGTCCTCGTCAGCCTTTGGGCAGACCTCTCGCCTCACTTCGATGGACCTCCATTGCTACCTACGATGCAATTCTATCGGGAATGACATCAGTGTGACCTTTGCTAAATGTGTCAAAATCGGCAGACTAATCACTGAACTACTGAGTAGAGCAGCAAATTATATTCGTTTTTCTTGCTGGGAAAAGGGCAAGCAAAGAGTTGACAAAGTGAAAATAGTACAGGGACAATAATGAAGGTGATCAGTAGCCCGGTTACATCTTGCATGTGCAATTCTGTTTTAAAGTGCTAAGTGCAAACGATGTATTTATTAGCTGTATGTGCCAATCCAAGATTTACATTTGGTATTCCAGGAGAACCAGCATTTTTTTTTTTTCCACTTTACTGTACTTATTGCAGCCAGGAAAGAGCGGCATACAAACCTGTTCTTGTGTTTGACCAAAGTATCCTATCTGTGGTGTTGATCTAAATCCAAATAAAGGTGTAAAATGTGACTGTGGGTCTTTTTGTTAGGAGCACTGATGGGCACTGTGAGCATTTGTCACTTGTGCCGTTTTGGAGCAAGGCCCCAATAAAGAGAATGTTTAATTGTAACTTTCTATGTCTCCTGCTGGATTTTTTCATGACAAGATGAATTCTGTTAATTATTGTAACATGAAAACCCCAGTTTCATCACCACACCCTTTTTGAGGCAATACTCTGCCATCTGGTATTCCTTTGCCTTATCTTTACAAGACGGATTTAGTTGCTTTATTCTCCTCAGACAGGCTTTAACAATTTTTTTATGTTTTGTTTTGTCTTTTTATTCCATGAGTACTTATCCCCAAATTAACCACAGTGTCTAATCAGCCTCTGGCCCAGCAGTGAAAGCAGTCAGGGCGCTTTCCAGGACAACACAGACTATACGATGGCAACAATTTAAAAGGGCCATGACATAGAAAAGACAAAACAACTGATACAAAAATTAAGATTTTAATCCTCATGTCTCCCCTGGCCCAGAGCTTGATCATTCCAAAATCTGGGACCTGTCTGCTCTATTTTCCTTAAAGCCCCTGAAGTGCTGCTCAGCCTGGTGCCAGCAGCAGAGAAAGAAAATGATGCTGTGAAAGCAGCAGCAGTCAGAAAGCTTACACCTGAAATGAGACTTTCTGTTTAACTTCTTTAATTCTGCGGCAGAATTTGAGATGAATGCCTATGCCGAGTACCTGGGCAGAGCCTGGCTAGGAGCTCTGTAGGGAAACAGAGGAAGAAGATATAGAGATATTTTCCTTGCCGTGATGGAGCTCTTTGTTTGGCACTGAGGCAGGGAGCACTGGGTTAGCATTTCTGAGTGCTACTCCCACGGGAGTGCATGAAGCTTGGGCTTTGCTGTAAATCTGTTGCAGCCAGAGCTGTGTGGAGTGATCCCTGAGGACTGGGACGGAGTTGCCCGACTGAGTTGAGCACAGAATCCTGGCTGTGCTCAAGGAAGGCAAAATAAAATTGCCCAAAAAGAAAGAATTCAGGTGACAGCCTGGGCACCCACTGTTTACACAGGCTGGTGCCTTTGCTGTTCTCAGAACAGAAGCTCTGGTTTGCTAGTTCTCTGCTCCTTAGAACATAATCCCCAGAAGAGCACTCTGTGCAGGGAGAAACATGGATCTAGAAGAGATGACCTGTTTCGTTACAGCAGCATACTGGCATGGCAATATCGCGCCTGTGGCTGGTGGGTTCCCATGCTGCTGTGCTGTCCCATAAAGCTCCCAGGAGATGTTGTCACCCCAAGACCCTGCCTCACCCCACTGCCCCACTGTGCTGCTTCTGCCTCACCTCACCCATCCCCTGCTCCTTCCATGCCTCTCTCTTCCCTCTGGCCCCTTTCCCACAATATGTATATTTGTGAGCATCTTAACCATCTTCATAACTTTATGTTGGTGTTTTTTTTTCTTTTTTGAAGAGGTTCTTCTTTTTAAAGAGAACTTTTTAAAGGTTCCTTTGAAGTCAAATAACGCTCCACTACAACGAGACTGGTGTCCCCAATCCAAGAAGCAGCTGTTCTTTCCTGTATCATGGGGTGATCCTGGTCCAAGTTAACCCCATGAGAGGCACAGTATTAATGGTTGACCCCATCCTGGAGCCGGTGTGCTGAAAAAGGTGGCAGAGTACCAAGGAAGAGCCCCACAGAGGCCTCAAAACCTGCCCAGAGCCATCCCAATTGACTCATGCCCACAGTGCACTGACTGTGTTTATTGCTCACTTCTTAAAACCGGGTTTAATAAAATATGGATTAGTAAAGATGAGATAAACCAGGTTCTGTGAAGCAGAGACTGGCTGAATGAGCAAACCTAACCAGACCTATTACATGACCTCGTGCAGCTATGACCTGCTGGNCGGTGTGCTGAAAAAGGTGGCAGAGTACCAAGGAAGAGCCCCACAGAGGCCTCAAAACCTGCCCAGAGCCATCCCAATTGACTCATGTCCACAGTGCACTGACTGTTTGTTGCTCTTGATAAACCCTTTTGTTGTTCACTTCTTAAAACCGGGTTTAATAAAATATGGATTAGTAAAGATGAGATAAACCAGGTTCTGTGAAGCAGAGACTGTCTGAATGAGCAAACCTAACCAGACCTATTACATGACCTCGTGCAGCTATGACCTGCTGGGATGTGATGTCCTCTGGGGTTTTATGCTGCGGTGTGTAACTTCATCCAGAGACACACTCTTCCCACTAGTGAAGATACCCGTTCTTGCCTAAATGTCAGGAAACGGACAGAGTGCAAAAGTGCATCGTGTCGATACAGTACAGCAGAATATTTTACTGATGATGCCTATATGACACAAGGAACTAGGAAACAAACTCAGCTATTGAAACAGCTATTATGGGCACCATCCAGTGCCAGCAGAACCATGTCTGAACCAAAGCAAGCTGCAGCTCAGATTACATAAACCCTGTGGGGTTTTTTTGTTGATTATTATTATTTTGTTGATTATTATTATTTTTTGCTGAGGAGCACAAACCCTGGCACATGATTTTGAAGTCCACAGCTATAAAGAACAGCAAGACAATATGTAAAAGAGATTTCTTGCTATGAGGTTTGCCTCAGTACTCAGTAGTTAATAGCTATTGGGGGGGCTGATGCAGAAGCAACAGTGCAGGTGGGCTCTCCTGCAGCTCTTGCAAATCCTCAGCCCTGGGGCTGTGCTGTTCAGAGCACAGGAGAGCCTGAGGGCCGAAGGAGAGGCAGAAGGTGGCCCAGCTGGCCTGACAACGCAAGGACCACCCGAGGACATGGCTGATGAGGTGGTTGGGTCTCAGTGATTTTTGGCTTCCAGGAGGGACCCAGAGCGAAGCCCTCACCCTACAGCCGTGGCTCCAAGGAAAGCAAGTTTAAATATGAAGTTAGGTGTATTAAATTCATGTTCCAGCATGACTAAGGAAGGAACAAAGCAAGACAGAGCTCAAGGAAATGTAAATCTTTTATCTGACTTGGCCAGGCTAACTGCCAAGTAGAAAATCATCCTAGGTAGGAAGCGAGCCCTGTAGAAAGCCACGGGACACTGTCTTTAGTGTGATAATGTCTTAGACTTATACTGTCTGCTTTCTACCTGACCAGCCTAACTAAAGGGAGTAATTCAGCCATTAAGGGAAAGGCGAGTGCTGCAGCTGGAAGAATTACAGACCTGACTTTGCTCTTCACTGAGAAGACAGAACGGCTGCAGGTCATGTCACTGTTCATTACAGGATGCAGGTGTACAGATTTGACACTGCACTTTGGAGCAAGAAATTGGGTCTGAGTTTAGAGTCAGAGCAAAAGGACTACGTAGCTCTTTTTATATTAGAATAAAAGCCTATGTATGTTGCTGCTGGAATTCTTGCATTACAAAGAAAGATGAAAAAAAAAATCTGTTCTACAAATTCACATTGCATGAACAGAGCAAAGGCTGTTTTCTCAGGACACAGAAAAGTCACAAGTCAAGCAAGGATGGAAACCTCCAGTTCTCCCACTACTCTGCAACAGCTGCCCCTGTGCATGTTCTCACTCCATCTCATTCCTGGTGACGAGTCTTCCAAGGACATTCACATACCTAACTTCCATGATGTGAAGCCAGATTGCTTAATCCCAGTCCTCTGGACTACTCACTTTAATCCTGTGACCCTGCAGTTAATTTCCCATAGGTCTGTGACTGATAACTGAGAAGAACAAGTTCAGGTACTGCCCTGCAGTGTGTGAAATTTCTAAAGTGGTCTTCATCTTCCACGGGAAGATTTTGAGGCTCACTACTCAAAAGAGCTTGAAAACCACACAACTAGGCAATTTTTATTGCATCATTTTGCATTACAAGTAACAGGACCTAGCATACTACTGGCATCTAACCTGCACTGGGCCCTACAATCGTAAAGATTTCATTTAAATAGCAGCCGAAAGCTGTGCTCTGCACAAGTATTGAACAAACACGGAGGACAAGGGAGTATAAGAATAGGTACACATAATTGCCCCATTGCCCTAGATATTTTTATTATTTTATATAATCCTGTATCAGTAATTTTCCATTTTCACACACTTCTGCACTCCCTGCATGATGGACTTTTACTTTCCTACCCATCCTCCTCTGTCCTGGTAATTAAAGCGGTTCTGGAAGAAAGAACAGATGTTTGGGACTTGATGTAAACATGCTTTTGCTGCTCTGAGAAACAAAAAGGAAATGGCTTGTGCTAAAATAGTTAGCTGCAGACTGCAGCTTTTTAGAGACAGTCTATAAAGAGCGATGAGGCAGTGTGGCTGAGGACTGCACACATGCTGGGACTGCCCAGCAGAGCTCCCCAGCTGCTGCTGTGCTGAAAGGCAATGCCCACCATGGGAAGTGACTCCACCACAGTCCCTGCCAAACAGCTTACTCTGCTAAAGCTATTCCAGATAATTTCACCATTCAGATGAACCACTGCTGTTCATACCACATTGGCAAACAGCTGAAGCCCAAGCCTTGTAGCAGTAAAAGTTTTAACACTGTCAGCTTGAGATCTGAAAGCACGGAAGAGACTTGGCACACAGAGCGCGTCCCAGGTCTTTGTCTCACATTATTTTTCCCTTTCACCAATCTTTCCTTCTGATCAGGAGCGGCTGTGGAAATAAAAGATTATGCTTCCAGGCAATTCTCTGTTTGGATTCATCTTTCAATG
Source organism: Syrrhaptes paradoxus (assembly GCA_013400615.1). Taxonomy (NCBI): domain Eukaryota; kingdom Metazoa; phylum Chordata; class Aves; order Pterocliformes; family Pteroclidae; genus Syrrhaptes; species Syrrhaptes paradoxus. Next base: position 59,230 of record VZTO01026064.1, read on the forward strand.
AATTTGTCTTTGGGACACAGGGAACTCAGAGCTGGTCCATTTTGTTTCACCTGTTGCCAGATGCATGACTTCCACCAGCATGTCTGATAAATCCTCAAGTTCAAAGAAACCAGAACAACACCTCTCTGCACAGTGCCTGGGAAGAGGATTTCCAGAGGCCAGGCCAATAAAAGTGTTCTTCCCGAGGGAGACGGGACCGTGCACCTTCCTAGTGCACTGCACACTGAGGTCCCACCTGGGAGCAGAGGGGATCTGGATGAGTTATGAATCCCCTGCAATAGACATTCCCCCTCACTAATTCTGTGTCTGTGACTCTTGCACCAACAGTTTGAGCAGCTACTCCAGACAAGCCTGTTTATATTACAATTAGGAGAGTAAGAATTAAATCTTATTAATATTGATACTGATGAGAGTTTATGAGGATGATATTAATAAAATGTGGGGTGCCTTACGTAAGCTCTTGCTACTCAGTGAGATTCATGAACAGAGGCTTCAATAGAAATTTTTAGACAAGATCATCATTGGGTTATTTCCTGCAATGACTTTAGATAAAAATATAATAATTTCCTGTTTGCAGACCCAATAATCTGCCTCAGAAATTAGTATCCAACAGGCAAATGATAAATGGCAGGGTTATGAAAAACTGCAAGTGCCTCCATAGCTCCCTCTGTCCTTTTACCTTCAACACAAATGAGTTGCAATACTGCTCACTACAGAGGTGGTTTCCATGCTTAACCAAAGAGAGATCTGTCTGTTTATGTCTCACATTTACCGAAATTTCAGTAGATGTTAGTAGTTGAAAGAAATTATTACATTCAAGTGAAATGTGAAATCAATGGTAGTGCTCAAAAATATCAGTGGATGTAGACACTTTACTAAGTGCCTTGTTTGTGCATCATATGGTTCAATTTGCTTTGATTCATTCCTCTCATTGCCCTTTCTCTTAATTCATAGTGTCATGTTTTTATGAGCTTGTGCTGCAACAAAATCAACAAGCAAAGCACGGATTGTTGATATGACACTGACAACCCAAGGGACATGCATGGATCATCTCACCACTTTGCCACTACTTCTGGAACAGTTTGACTTTTATTTACAACTGTGATAGACTTTGTCTTCTACAGATGACAATTTGCAATCACTTTTCAGCTTTTCTTCAGCTACAGTCATTATGAAAAAAAGAGAGAAAAATAATCAGCTCAAAAAACCTTCCCTTCCAGTGGTTGGATCTGATTGTAGATGCCTCAGTTGCAATGCAGCTGAAATTATTGATGTATTACAGTTCTTGAAAGCAATTTTCTCGCAGTAACTCTGGTAGGAATCTTGAATAAATTGTAGCTATTGATCCCTAGCCTTCATATTTCCCACACAGAAATTCTGGCTCTTTATCCACATTGTAGTACAAGTCTCCTTTGCTCCAGGCTTGTTTTTAGAGCGAACCAACTAATCCTTTTCAACAGAAAACTGGGCACATTTGACAGGACAGGTCACCACAGAGTCTGATCCAAGCAGACAGCCTAGATGCAGACCACACCAAGTTTGACTTCTGCATCACAGTGGATGTTGTTATTTCAAAAATATTCCTATTCTCCCTTGAGTATATGAAAAACACCCCTTCATGCCATGCATGAAGACATCATTCTGCCCTCTCGTAACTCCTACACTTTGGACAAAGAAGTGTTGAAAAAGTAATAATTATGCCTCAGGACTATCCAGTGTGGATGTGGGCAACGTGCTGGCCTTCAGCAGGGTGGACATGAATCCGCCCGTTTAGCCCAGGGTGTCTTTCGGGTCAGCCTGGAGAGGTACAACAGACATAGTGACAGGAGTGATGCGTTAAATTATTCTGTCTGCCCTCCTGCTGCACACAAACACACCGTAGCAGGGGTTAGGATATGCCAGGATATCTTTGTTCAAGTGTGTCTAGTAGGGCACTAGAGTAAGATGGTGAATGGTTTCATTTCACATGATGTCTTCGTGTATATGATAGCTTTCATTTAGCATGGCTGGCTGGGGGCTGACGGGTAGGAAATCCTCAGAAATGGGGAATGACTTGTGTGTGGCCATGGGCTCTCAGGAGGGCTCTCACTAATAGCACATCTCCTGTGAGGCTGCTTTGCTGCTGCTTGAGAGGGTCCTCAAGGGTAGCTGGCAAGTGGCTGTGCTCCATTAGCTGAGATGGGAATATTTAGAGCAGAGCAGACGGGACAGTATTTTGGAACAACACCAGAAATAGCTCTCTCTGTGCTTTCCTGCTTTCTAGCCCAGACAAGATGCTTCCTTGTCTTAGGATGGGGAACTAATGCTCCCCAAGCACTTCTCACCGCCTGAGCAAACTCACCCTGTCTCAGGACCTTTGCTCATGCACAGCAGGAGCTGGGCTCTGCCCTGCAGCGATTGCAGCACCCCTACTTCTCCACCCAGCAAGGACTCCAGGATTTGTTCCTTTGCTGTCTTTTGCCCCTTCTGTAGGAAGGTGAATGTACATAACCATTGGCTCCAGGATTTAACTCAGTGCCATAAAATAATCAAATGGAAACAACACTGTTCTGAGCTGCCTTGTACAGTAAGTCCCAGAGAGGAGGCAAAGGCATCTGTTAGTGCTTCAGCTGATACAACCCTGCCTCGAGGTCCTTGCTGTCCACGGATCCTGGTTTCTGGCCACCTGCCCCTAGTTTCAATGCCCAGGACCATGCATGAGCTGCTGGCTGCTATCGTTCATCATCCTTTGCTGTATTACTGCACAGTCATTGCTCTTAGTCATTGAGTGTGAACAGAGTCAAAGTTGATTCCCATGAAAGATGACCACAGAGGAGGGGAACAAACAGCAGATAAAATAGGCTGAAGATCAAGAAAGGCTCACAGAGGAGGAGGTCTCCCCTTTAGTTCGGTGGTTCAGTGGTTGGGACCTTCAAAAACAACACCATGAGCTCTCAAGTCCAAACTCTAATTTTATCTAATGAGACCTGAATCCACATCAGCACGCTCCAATAAAGTGATCATTGGTGCTTACAGGGGCAAGAAACGCTCTTAATCCAATCTGTTGACTTGTGATCTGGGTGAAGCTGTGACGGGGTTGGTACAACACCGGTTAATGTGCCCAGAGAGTTTTCTGCAGGTCACACAGAGAGCAGCTCTGCAGGAGCCTGTCCCAGACCTGATTTTGTTCAGCTTCTCACTAATGACTTGGACGGTGAAATACGGACTCCGTCTATCAACTGCCTGTTGGTATGGTGCATGGAGGACAGAAGTTGTACCACCAACTGAGTCATTCCTCTGATCTGGTCACCAGCGATGACTGATACAGCCTCAATGGGGACAGAATACTCAGTTTTAGGCATCACACTTACAGGAAGACGTTAATACAACAGCCACAAAAATTATTGGCAATCTAAAAACAATCTGAAAGGAAATACTGAAAGTTGAACTGTCTGCCTAAAAATATGTCAAAAATTATGGGAAAAGTCTTCTAATATAAGTTTGCTATAAAGAAGAAGAGATTTTTTTTTCTCTGTGATTATGAAGGCTCAGACAAAAATTAATGTGTCCAAACTCCAGCAGAAAAGATTCAATTCAATATTAGAAATAGCTTTCCAGTGGTAAAGGTAATAAAACCTCAAAACATCTTACCTTGAGAGACCGTGGGATGCTGGAGGTCTTCAGAACAGGTGAAATGTTAAGGAAGGAACAGCTGACCCTGCATTGAGCAGAGGGATGAACCAGGGACCCTCGTTAAGGCTTCCTGCTGTATTTTTCTGAGACTCCAGGCAGCAGCCCTGGGTTAATCTGTGACTACCTGTAAGTCCTTTCAATGACACTTTTCAAGACTGTGTCAGTGCTGTGGACCCACATGAAGTTAATTTCTAGGTAACCCACTGTAGCAAGAGAGCTGTAGAGATCTGAGGCAATCAATGTCATAACAGATGTAAAGAACTGTACTGATTGTCCTCCTTTGGCAAAGGCAGTGACCCTCTGAACTACCAAGTCCCCAGATTGCTGCTGCCCTATGTTGGCCATAAGTTAGTTGTTTCCTCCTAAATCATTAACTGCTGCAAAACACAGCAGAAAGTTCCTTTAAAAGATTCTCAAATTTAATTACTGTGAGAGAGGTCAGAACAAGAAATCCCAATTACACTTGTGACTGAATTTTGAAGGTAATGAAGTAAAAACAGAAAGAGGTGAGTTTGGACTCCCTCCCACCAGCTCTGCTGGAGGAGCAGCCTGGGTGCTGCCCATCTGGAGCCCTTTAAACCAAGACTGGGGAAACAAACTCAACTTTCTGTGTTCATTTCACATTTCTCAGCTTGTTTCGCCTTCATATTCTCGACACACTGTGCACTGGCACATTAACCCTTTGTTTATATACATATTACAAGATTTTCAGTCGATAAAACAGGGCGTGGAGCTAGCAGCCCTCCTACGCTGCCTGGGCTGTGCCTTCGGGGCAGGGAGAGGGAGAAGGGAGGGATGGGTGTAAGACGGCTGGACAGGGGGTGCAATTTCCCTTGGGACTGGAGAAGGAGGACAGGTGCTGACGCTGCACATCACAGGATAGTCCTGGTCTAGGGCCCTGTGAAATACAGAAGCCAGATCCAGCCGGTGGCCACTCCTCTAATTCATCTTTCCAGATGGATGATCTTGGATGCTCTCTCACCCTGACTTGCCTTGAAAATTAACCCGGTACAGCGGTGAACGGGTGATAAAATACCCCTGTAGCCTTAGTTACTGACAGATGCGTGTTGGAGGAAGGTAGCTGTAAATCCCACTCCTCCACACCCACACAAGCAGAATTTGATCTAGCTCCTGCTTGAGTCCGTGGCAAAATTCCCACTGACTGAAAATGGAGTTGGACCGAATTTATGAGCCAAATAATTTACAGGATGTCTTGGCTGCCTGAACTAACGTCCATCTGTTTCAATGCCATTTGTGACACCTAACAAGTCAGCTGAAACGCCAAATGGAAACCCGGATCGTTGCTGCTGCTGCTGCAAAGCAATTCTTCGGCCACAGCTGTTTCTCAGGGAGCAGTGCTCATGGATTTGCTCTTCACCTCCCAGATAAGGGGTTGGTTACCCAAGCTGGGGGGTGACTTTAAGCTCAGCTGGAGCAGGAGGAAGCAGCTGATGGCCTGTCCTCGCATTGTCCCGCAGCGTCCTCATGCCCTGTGGCAGGTGGTGGCCATTGATGGGTGTTCTGCTTTCTAGACAGGTAAGGTGTTGCCAAAGCATTACAAGGCTTACAGGATAAATAAACTTGGTTCCTGACTTACACATATTTTTGGAGGCAAATACTCAGTTTGTACACATGAGAGAATTAAAATAGGCACCAGAAGCTGGGTAACAGCTACTATACTCTGGTGGTCCAACTAAGAAAGTGTATTTACTTTAAAAAATTAAGAGGGAAAAATTAAGAAATAAGCATGAAGAGACTTGGGAGAGGAATAATGGATTTTTCAGTCCAATGGTAAGAAAAGGATTTTTAAAAAAATCTGTTCAAGCTGGCCTGAAATGAATTGTTACTGTGGAAACAATGTGTATTGTTTTGGAATTATTTAACCTCTTAAACCTGATATTTTTTATGACAGGTGAAGATTTCAACAAAAAACTGTGATTTCAAAATTAATGTCACATCTTCAGCTTAAAAAAATGCAGAAATTACTTAACTACATTTCTGTCCAGCATAACTAGGTGATCGATCAAACCTGGTTTGATCCACGTTATATTTGGACCCCACCTGGCCCTTTTCCCCCCCTAGACCTCACTCCATTTCTGAAGGAGTTTTCCCTTCACCCCACACATGTGCCAGTCCCTTGGGATTTCAGTCTCATCAAGTCATCAACCTGTTCCTCACTTCCTCGTGACAATCACCTCACTGGTGTGTTTGTGGAGGCGGAGGCATCCTGACAGCCGTCGCACACGAAATGATGGGTTTTGTGACCCAGCGAAGCATCGTGTGACCATCCAGCCTTCCCTCCGCTCAGCCCACTGGGTGCCAGACCCAGCTCTTTGGGGTTGAAAAGAAATGAGAGACGCTCCCGTGGGTTTGGCCTCAGAAAAGACCCCCTTGCTTAAGACTGGAAACCAAGTTAGAGGGGCAGAGAAGAGTCAGGCACACAGAAATTTATTTCATACAAATGCAAATCTTTGGCTTTCCGGCAGCTAAGGGCAACTTATGTTTGTACAGGAAGAGTGAAAGTGCAACCCTTACAGTAGGCTGGATATTTTAAACCTATAGATCAACTTCTGGTCTATGCCATGGAAAAGAAGCAATTTTTATTGACTACAAGAGTTTCAATTTAGAAGAGGGAAAAAGAGCTACCAAGCTAAGATCTGCCTTTTACATGAGAAATTAAAATATTACAAGTAGCATCCTGGCTGTGGAAAGGGATTCTGCAGTCCAGCTGCTAGAAGAAATGCCAACCTTACAGCAGCCAGCAGTAAGACTCCCATCTATTGTAAGAATCACAGGATTTCCCCGATATCCTTGCGGCGTGTCGCGACCCAGCTCATAGAACCACCCTGGGTGGGACGAGTGGGGTTCGCGGAGGTTCTATATATATATTTCCTTGGGGCAAATTAAGGTGAAACGACACCAAAGAATTGCATATTGGCTTATAATTTTAATGCATATAATTATTTAGGGAAAAGGGAAAATGTGGGGTATGCAATTGTTTAGGGAAAAGGGAAAATGTGGGGTATACATCAGGGTCAAGGGAAAAGGAAAATCACTTGGTAAAGACAATCCATGAGTATTTTACCATCCACTAATAACACAAAATCTCATAGTAATGACAAATATCACTAGGGTTAGTAATAAGCACCACCAAAATTAGCAATCTACATGAAAACCTACTAAATAAGCCCTCAAAAAGAGCTGGTGTTAAACTCAACAGAATTATAAAAGAAAACAAATTACTTGGTAAAGACACTTCATGACAACACTACCAACCGCCAACAACACCAAATCCAACAGCAATGTGATAGCAACAGCATCATCTCCAACAATACTGAGAAACCCACAGTCACTCCTAAAACTTGCGATCACTTCACCTGCAACCGTTCACCACACTTGCAATCACTTTTCAGTATTAAAATAGATAAAAAAACAGCCCCAAAAGGAGCTAGCATAAAACTTATAAGGTGTTGCCATATGTGCCAAAGAGAGATCAAGAGACACTTGAAGAAAAAAAGAAAGGAAAGAGAGAAAAGAGAGAGAAAAGTTCTCACCACTCTTTGGATCCCTGGAGAAAAGCGTTGACATCTTGGCAGGGGGTTGCTCAATCAGTCTGTCAGCATCATCATGTTTCCAGAGTGGGTAATTATTTTCTACATCACACTGTTGTGATCTGGTTGTTCTTAGAAGAATCAGACCTCCAGTGTGTGGCAGGTTTGGCTGTTTAATAGAAACTGGAATTTGACAGGGGAAGGGACAGAAAGCTGCTGTAGACATCAGACATCAATAACACAGAGCTCCACTGACCTAGAAGAGCAAAAGGACTACCTGACACCCTGGTACCCAGGCAATTGCAGCCATTAAGAAGATGGATTTCTTTGTTAGTCTTTCCTGTAATTCCTCTGTATCTCAGCTATATTCAGGAGACCTTCTAATTTTTCCCCTGGTGGCAAATTTAACAACCTGAAAGGTTTTGTTTTGTTCTCACTTTGGATGTCATTATTTTTAAAAAGAGGCAAGCTGACCCAGGACTGTGCAATTAAACTGTTAGCTTTGTAAACAGACTAATAACACATTGGTAGCACCTGGGATATACTTTACCCTTCATTGCTAGCTAGCTGGAGAAAGCTGCTGATACAATTAAACAGTGGGTTTTGTATGATTACAGTGATTCCTAATTTTTTTTCCTAGTCACATATTTTCATCTAAGCATCTTAATAACCAATGGTATAAATTCATTAGATAAAACTGTTCCTCTCATCTTATTTTATTATGTGTTTCTAATGCATGAATCTGTGTCTCTCCTGATTTTATTTCCTTTTCCTCTCATGTTTAGACCTATATCATACTTTGTCCTCATCCAATTTTTACTGCCATATGTTTATAAAGATAAATTTTTATCAATGAGGCACACACCAGAGATGAACAGCAATGTGGAATTAAACCTACTAAGCTGTGAGTAGAAGAAACCTCAGTTGTACCTCGCAGGTAGCATTCTTCCTAGAAATATTTTGTTTCCTGTAGAGGATATTTTACATAATGTAGCTTAAAAAAGAATAGCTCAAAGCACAGGTACGTGGACTGGTTTGGGGAAGAGTGAGTCAGAGAGATCATTGCAGGGCACGAAGTCAAGCTTTCATATTTCGGGAATTAATTTGCCACTAAGAAGGAACGGCTGAACCGTAGGAGGAGGGTTAATTTTGGTGGGTACTAACAAAGAGCAGAGAGCTTCCTAGTGCTTTGATTTCTCAATCCTGCTCCACCACAAATTAAGCTTGTGAAGGTTTTTTAAAAGTCAAGGCAAACTTGTGAGGATTCAGCAGTGGGATGAGGAGATGATATCTGCTCGCAGTCTTACCACCTCCAACCAAGCAAGTACTACATGCAGCGAAGTGGGGCTGGGCTGCAGCACCTCCAAGCATCCCGGCACGCTGCAGATCTGGCCATCAGTGCAATGCTTTCTTCCAAATCAAGAGAGCGTATGTCAAAAGTATTGGCAGTGCTTCAGAGCTAATTCCAGTTCCTACAACCTGTCCAATTCAGTTGGGTGGCTGAAATCCTGACCGTGCTGAAGTCAGAGATGAAAGTGCTGCTGACTCCAGAGGTCCCAGGAGCCCACTGGCCATCTCTGCTGCTTGTTCCCACCAGAGCTGGTTGGGTTTGATGGTCCTTTTTGCATGTCAACAAGCCACAGTGCCAGAGGGGCTGCATTTTGCCAGTGGGTAAGGTGGTACCCTCTCCAGACCCTTCACTTCTCAAGGGGACAGCCTTGCCACAGATTGACAGTTTGTCCCTTTTCGAGCTAAACTGTAAAGCCACCCTGAGCATGCACAGAGGATAGTAAGGACCTGAAAAATTATCTGCTTCCAACCTGCTGCTTCCAGACAGAGTGATGGGCAGAAACTTGGAGATTAGCACAGAGATGGACCGACTAGGGGTCCGTCGTCAGTGCTAGGGGCAAGAGAGGGCTGCCAGTCACCCTCCAGAAAGATGAATGCTGGAAGTCAAAGAGAAAGAAGAATTCAAACTGTATAAATTTGTCCAGCTCCTGGACACCACAGAAAGCCATTGCTCCTTATTCTGGGTGGACTGTGCTGTGACAAAACAATTCTTTGCCAAAAAATTAAGCAAGGAGTTCATGTTTCATCTGAATAGGAGCAGAATGCATGCAATGGCTTTAAAATACTTATGAAGCAATGGCTTTATAATGTTTAAAAAATATTTGGAAAAATTAGCGAATACAGTATACAGAAGCACTGCCCTGCTGTATAAATAAATAGAAACTGGAACATTCAAAGGAGAGTGAAAGATCCTGCCTATGTTTTTTGAATCATCCTACAGACCCCCATGGCAGGGATTACATTCTCTATTAATGCTGCAAAGCGGTTTATTTTCTGCAAAATTCCATAACACAAGGATAACAGAAGTGTTTCAAAAATGTATCATGAATAGGTATCAGCTCTGTTCAGTCTCAGATAAATTTACACAAAATACGTATGGAAATCAAGCATTTGTTGAAAGTAAAGTAACTCTACCAGGGTCAATGAGACGTTGTCTTTCATTCACTATCCTAAACCGATATTTTTCTAATAGAAGGGCTTTAAATGGAATGTGCCTGGGACCTTTTAAGCAGAACAGGGATCAAGAGAAGATTAACTAGGATCGTGGAAACCTTGAAGTACACATTAGCCTATGTTGTGTTAGCTTGTGCCTTTCTGTATACAAAAAAAGTGGATTATCCATTATTCAACAGGCATTAATGCTTGTTAGCATTTACACAAACTCCATTAAGTCAGCTGCATTTCATGGCTAGATACTTTTTCTATATCTTTATAGAAATAACTTGGAAAATACTTACAAGTCTGCTATAGATTTCTTCCTCTTTATGAGCTGTTAAGGTTACAAAGAAATCATCACGTTTTCTAAGCGTGAATTAGGAGAGAACAAGGATTTTTCATCTAATGAAAGAGTTTTACATGTCCTTAGTCTAGCTGCTACTCTGAGAGTTGTAGTTAAAAAAAAAACCAAACACAGCTGCATTTATTCATAATGTTTAGTGAGCAAGAGGCCTTCCTATCACAGAGATGCAATGAAAGAAAAAAGAACTGAAAAAGAACTGCAGTTGAACTGTACTTTTAACAACCTCTCCGTTCTAAAATTTTGAAAAAAAGCATGTGGTTCAGTTTTTAAATGGTGGTTTTAAACTCATTATCATCTTCTGTAAAGCCAGTGAAGACAAGGATGTTTCTTTAGTGGTCATGAGTTTGCAGAATTGTAGGAAAATTTGGATTTGGCTTCATATGTAGTTGTAAATGGAAGCTATCATGTTGGTCTGACTCTAGTATGGGAAATTACTTTCTCAGACATACGGTTTTTATTTTTTGTAATTGATTTCAGGTTGTTTCATCTGCTTGGTAAACTAAACTATTGAGAAATGGTGCATGAGAAATTTATTTTGAGATTCATCCACTATTTTACAACAAAAGTCCACGGTGGTATTTTTTTTTCCTCCTCCTTATTTGGATCAAGAGCCAGAAACAAAATCTGCTTGCGAAACTCAGCACTTGAGTAATCATGTGGCCATTAGCGTATTCAGGTGGACACTTATTAACCACAATTATCTAATGAGAATAGATAGTCTGCATGTAATCGACATCCACAGAAAATGTACAAGCACACTATGTATTGCAATTTTCTCTATAATGCTTAACGTGTTAGGAGCAATCACCAGTCCTAATTTTTTATCTGGTGCCTCATAGTCTTCCATATTTTTCTACAAATAGGAAGCAGATAATCTCTGCTTTCCTTAAGGGACAGATGGCTGTTTAAATGAAATCTGTAACATACTCCACCTTACAGCAAAACACTACCGATGCTTCTCCCAGCTTCCCTTTGACCAGTCCTAAAATGAAAAGATGCTGAACGTTAAATTAAGTGGGATATTTTAATATTCAGCAAGAAATTGTTCATCATTAAGTCAGCTCACTCAATGCTTCTGAGTATCCTGGGGGTTCTTCTGGGTAGTGCTGCAGCATCTCTAGGAGCTGTAGGAGACCTTGCAGCGGTCCACACTCAGGTGAGCATTTCCTCTCTTGGCTGACAAGGTCAACAGCACTGTTGCTCTTTTCAGGGTACAAATCAGAAAAGCTATTTCTTCTCACAAGTACAGGCTTTCTCGTTGAAATAAATGTCGATAATTTCAAAGCTATCAGGCAGCTACTGCAATCAGTCTGAAAAATGCCATGTCAACTAAAATACAGTGTAGTGACAGATGTGGAGCTAAAAATACCAGTTTGACAGTCTTGTGAAAAGTCGAGCCCTACTGAGAGATGTATTGCAAGCTCAGTCCCTGGGCACAGACATGAACTAGTGAGGATGAACAGCAAAATGTGGGAAGAGCCAAAGGCTGGAGCAAGAACCCTCTCGCTGCTCCCTGGAGCATGACCCTGTGGAACTGTTCACCCCTACTGTGATTCTTACTCCCATATTTTTCCCACAGATTAATGTGACAAATTGCTGTGAGCTTGGCATCAGCTTTTCTTCCACTGTAAAAAAAATTGACCCTTTTTTAATTTCGATTTTTTACTATTCTGCTTTAAACAAAGGCTAAGTCTCTCCCCTCTACCCAAACCATTTAATCGTGCAACATTTTTCACTTTTGTTTCTTTTTTTCCTGGTATAGTTCCTAACATACACAGAGAAAAGTGATGGAGCTTGAATTCCCTGGTAGCACATTCTCAAATTTTCAGTGTCTCTCCAGAAAGGTGTGATGAAAATAGACAAAGGAATTGCTTTGCAACCTCAGCATCTTCTGGATATTTTCCCCCACTAATTGCTGAAGTTGACCACTAAAGCCAAATTTACTGCCTGATAGGCCATTTCAGTGTTTGAAAAAAAAGACATTTAGAAAAATGCAGTGGCCAGCTTTACCGAACCACTGTTCCAATCCTATATAAAGTCACCGTTCCAATAAATTTAATGACAACGAACAAATAGCTTTCTACTGATGCAAACGGCTTATATTTCCAGACAGAGCAAGGGACGCTGGCAAGCATCTGCTTTTGTCTGTCATTTGACTTCTCTGGACTCTGATTTTATTATCATATCGCTGTAATGAAAAGTACAAATCATCTGGACAGCAATGGCAAGGGGCCGTATCTCACGCTCTGATGTCACCAAATGACTGTATTTCAAGGCTTTGTCATCATAGAACTTTAGTGGAAAATACTGACGAGTTTGAGGACTAGCGTGCAAATAAACAGGAGCTGGCTACATGGGTCTCCTCTGAGTCACGTCAGACAGATATTTCAGCCTTGTCTTTGCCTGTGCCCTTCACTCCTGGCTGGCTGCAGCAGCTCCCCGCACAGCGGCTGCCGATGGAGCCTTCTGCGCTCCTCCGCAGGGACCAGGGGCTGGGGACTTCCCCGGGGGGGGTAAAGTCAAACATTACAGCACAGCAGGGAAAGTTCTGTTTCCCCTGTAGCTTCACACGCTGCGAACAAGTGTTTCATTGCTATTGCTCTATTTGTAATCCAATTAGTGCGCGCGTTGATCCCTCCCACCCGACAGCAGGAAACACGGCTTTCTGAATTGCACACATTTATTGCAGCTTGTATGCAAAATTCCCACAGTAGAAATAAGAGCTGTGATATTGTAGCTTTTTTTCAAGCTCAATTCCCTCTCCTTGAAATTAAGAAGGCACTGGGCTGGAGCACGAACTCAGCATTGTTTCAGCTTTCTGTCGATATTCAAATCACCTCCCAGCAAACTAATTCCACTCATGTGCTAAGGAACATCTGTCAGCAAATCTGATTTGTGCAAAAAAGCCAGAGGATGGAGATCGAATCCGGAGAAACGGAGTGACCTTGCTTTAAAAGGCAGCTAAACTTTAATATCTTTAGATGAAACATTCCAGAAAGAGCTAATGATTGAGATATGAAATGTGGTATCTGGAAAACTGACCCCAATTTCTGGTTACTGACCCTCATCTTACCTGCTACTGCTGCGGAAAGCGCAAGTAGCTGTGCAAAGGCAAGTGTGAGCACAGTCAGGCTCTGCCAAAGGTAAAGATATGTTTCTACCATCAAGAACAACTAGGTGGGGGAAAACTGATGGGTTTTGTTTTGCAAAATTTTGCAACTAATTTCTTAACTAAAAAAAAATCAATACAAAACTATAGAAAAAAAACCCAAAGTGATTATTCACTGCAAATCCTTCTTAATGACATCATTATGAAGACTGTATTTTGGGCTGAGATTTTTCCTCTTGTACGTTGTTATTTGTGCATGTAAGGAAGGCATCGCTGCTTGCATCCCTGTGCTTCTTCAACATCTATCTCAGAGTATGACTGTGCATGTTTCCTAAAAATAATTAGCACACACTTCTAAAACTGAGGGTTTTTTAAGTTCACATGTTATTTTAATGTATATATTTATCTTACGTGTCATATCTCTACACACACCTGCACATATACTGCTTGGACTGTGTTGAGTGCAGAAATGTGTTGAGAGGTTTCTCAAATTTGCTTACCCACCTCACCCTTTGAGTAGAACAAATAGAAATAGCAGCAGTATTGATGACACAGCAGTACTACACGCTTGAGTCTAAGCAATATGAACATCTTACCTTGTGAACAGCGTAACATGAAAGGTGACTGCCACACCATGCCCTCAGCAACGCTCCAGCCAAATTCCAGTGTTGTCCCAGTGTGGGTGTGCTCCAAGGGAGGCCAAAAAGTTCCTTAAATGCAGAGAGTTCATGTTTTTAATTCCATTGAATAATGATATTTAAATCATTATTAAAGAAAAAAAAACTGATTGTGTTGTAAGCAGAGCAAATAACATGTAAATATTTTATTTTTGGTTCTTAACTAAGTACAAGGAGTATTGCATTTCTGAGTTCCTGAATGTCGTACAGCCACCCTAGTGGCTATTTGTGCTTTCATTATATTCACTGCAAAACTTCTTCCCTTTATAAGACACAACATCAAGTACCCAAAGCCAAATCCTACCCAGCTGGGAGCAGTGGGGACTTTGCCATTGATTTTGTTGGAAGCAGAATGAAGCTTTCGTGTGTTTTATCTTGTTTGTGAACGACTAAATTACCAATTTGTTTTAGCACCTCTTTCAAAGGTTATTGAAGAAAACAAACATCTTTTTTTAATAAAAACAAATTTTACATCACAATATTTTAGAGGTCTATATAACTTTCACCATCATGAATATCACCATTATTTTACAAAGATACCCTGAGGTAGCTTTAGGAGGCAGAAAATGCAAGTGCAAGGAGAACGCTTTACAAACACACAGCTGTGTCTCTGAGGCACGTATCTCCTGGAGATCTAACTGAAAAGGACTGGTGAGAAGCAGACACAGACTGAAACTCAGGACTGACCCACAGGACAAGTCTTCAAACTCAGAGATTTCAATAATTTCTTTATGTGCCCAAATGTAGCTGCTCTCTGGGTGAGTGGATATTGTTGCTTCTATCTGAAGTCAAGAAGAATTAGGTTACAGAGGATAAGTTCAAACCCATAAAAACAAGAAAATGTAAATTCTGTGATAAAAAAAAAACAGAAGAGTTAAAAGTATATCCTGTTTTCTGTGTGTTCTTATAATGCCAAAGAATCTGAACATCTTCCAGCAGCGCATCAAGTGTTGCCCCTAGTACTCGTCATGTGTGTTTTGCTTTCTCTCCTGTTGCCACTCAGTGAAATGTCCCATCCTGTACTGGTAAGGACTCTACCTGACCGGGCATTTAGCCTCCTTATTGCTCTATGTCAATTTTAGACAAGTGAATTGAAGAAACACCCTACCAGAAATTCTTCATGACTCTATATTTTCAGACTTGGCATTAGGAGACCTCAATCTTTACCCTAAACTAGGAAATTAAGATTTAGTACTCCATCAAGTCAGCAGGGTACCCCTTCAGAAACCCTTTCAAACAGTGTAAATACTATGGATATTTTTGGCTTTTGTGTTTGGTTAAGCATAAAGCATCATTTATGTGTTAAATACACACAGATACTGCAAACTGTCCTCAAGAAAGCTCCTGTTACACTTAATTCATTTCAAACAAAATTTTAGTGTCTTCTCCTTCTGATGCCTGATGGTCACAGCCCAAAAAAAGCCCAAGGTCTGTTTTTCATCTCCTTAAAGCAGAAAAGCACTGTCCTTTAGTGAAAGCAGATGGGAAAGCCTGGGATTCCAGGCAATTACACACACGTGGTGATCCAGCAATAGAGCAGCTGATGATGTTAAACTCTGTCAGCCTGCTTGAACGGACAGTAATATTTTTCAAATTGATGGATTATAACCCTCGACAGCCACTTAAAAAGAATAGGAACTTAAAGAAAACATAGCCTGAAGGCAATACCTTTTGGTACAAGATTAAATTTCCATACTCTGTGTCCCTGTAATGACCCAACGTTGTCACACTCAGCCCATACCTTGGCTCCGTTATACCCACTGAAATCTCTGCGAGACATGAAGAGCTCTGCACCCTCAGTGCAAAGGGCTTCTGATTGCGTGATTGCATCTATTAAAGGTATGATAATCATTAACCGCCACGCACAGCGGGCAAGAAAAGAGGAAAATAGTGTGAAGCATGACAGAGATAGCCTTCTAGCACTGAGCTAGAGTATCGAGCAGCCCATACTGATCCAGGGTAACGGCCATACCCAGCCATTGTAGGTTACGTCTTACGGCATACCCTTGACTCAGTTTGTACTGATTCCTGCTCTGAAGGATAATAGAGATTTTTTACTTCTATCCTCCTCCAGAGCTGCTTGTAGGACCAGGAACTGAAGTGAGAGTGTCCCAGAGCTGCTCTCAGTGCACATTTCTAGGAGCTTGGCAGAATTACCTGCGAAGTCAGGGGTCTGGACACTGCGACTACATTCCTCAATCCGCATATGAGATACGCCAACAAGAAGGTTGCTATTCCAGATTATTATTTAGAAGATGTTGAAATCATAGGTCAGAAGTATAAGTCAATGTATTAAAGACCACTGCTGGATTTGCAAGAAGGCAGTTTTCTGAAAGAAGGATCATTCATCTCCATACAAGAGGGATTTCACATCTGTTAAGCCTCTCCTTCTCCAAAGAGTTGCCAAGGCAGAAGGGTGGGGATGAGCTGGGATGAAATGAAACACCTTTTTAAATGTAAGGGCATTTAAAGGTTGCTAGTTCTTCTTAACTTTAAATAAATTGAAATAAGCTATTTTAATAAAATGGAACCATTTCATCTAGAAATAGCCAAAAAAAGAGCATCCTGAGGATGATCACGTAGGGGGTTTCCCACCAACAGTTCTAAAAGTCAACATGCAATCGTGAAACAACTGCAGGTTGCTAAAAAATCTGCAGCTACCAATAATGAGGTGTGATCAGATGTGCTGCAAATAACTGAACCAAGGTCTGGATGCTGCTCTGTTTCCTCTTTGAGACTGTGGGCAGTAGCTGGAAGGCACAGGTAGGCTGCATTCTTCATTCTTCTTGTTCTTCCATGGATTTCCATGTTT
This sequence comes from Syrrhaptes paradoxus, assembly GCA_013400615.1. Lineage (NCBI taxonomy): Eukaryota > Metazoa > Chordata > Aves > Pterocliformes > Pteroclidae > Syrrhaptes > Syrrhaptes paradoxus. The sequence goes on from VZTO01026064.1 coordinate 75,920, forward strand.
CTTTCATGGACTTGCACTCAGCTAAAATATTTCTTGTGCAGTTATGCACTGCTGGCTGCAGTGACAAAGTTGGTTTCATCTGCCCTGCAGCCTCTGGTGACTGTTTTAAACATTTCAGTGACCTGGTTTACAGCCGTAACTTCACAACTTGGAGGCAGTAAACTTTAGCATAGCATTGCAACGCTTGTTCACGGTTGTTATGAAGAAAGGAAGCAGCTTCTTAAAACAGCTTTCCCACTGGAGCCAGCAGACAGATTTGACTTGATTCCCTGCAGAAGTGCAGCCCATTAGATGCTGCACAGGGGAGAGCCCCAGGCTTTCTATTGATTGCAGGTAATCTAGAAGTCTGATCAGTGTGAAACCTGGTGCACAGCTACAGCAAACTATAATACGAAGGGCTGTGCTTCCCTGCTTCTCACAGCTTCACCATGACCCAAATATAATGGGCTAATTGGTTTGTACTGGATTTAGGACTCTGTTTCTTGTTAGCCCACATTTGCTTTGTTAATCCCTTGCAGAAGTGTGTACTGACTCCTGAAGTTTATTTTCACTGAGGTCTCTGTCTCACTTGAGTCTTTTTCCCAGTGCAGGGAATTGCTGTTTACCCATATGGCTCCCATATTTCTGGGGTATATTTTTGTCCGTAGATATATATATATATATGTTCTCCTACCCTGCTCTTCATTAAAGTAAACACGTGTACCATAAGGTCACTTTGTCACGTAGCCAATGCTTTCTTGGTACCTATATCAAATGCAAAGAACATTCCTGCTGTTCTCTGTACGCTTCCAATAGAGCTGGTCTGCTGCTGTCTCCATGCTCAGCTGTTTAAAATACCTGCTAGGCATGAAAATGCTCAAATCCCTTCACAATTTTCAAAGAAAGTTCAAAGAAAGAGTTCGAAGAAGGACGCAGACGCTGGCTGCATTAGGAGGATGAGGCTGCACTAAGCTCAGGCACTGTGGTGAGCACTTTCTACATGAGCAATCCTTGGGCTTCCATGGGCTATCAACTCACACCTGCCCAGAAACAGTGACCATGTGCAGCTCAGAAGTGCAGAAGAGCTCTTTGATATTTGCTTTATGTAAAGGCATTCATACAACCATGACACATGTCGAGATAAAACTGGAAGATAATATCCCATATCTCTATGTTGCTAAAAGGAAAGCATTTATGGATAACACGAGTGAAACACACACAGCTCTTTCCAAGGAAGAGAACACAAGGTTATCACGTACATCTGCTGACAGTAACAGATGGCAGCACTAATGGTTGTACAGAAAGTTCATGTTGTTTTAATTTCCTCAAGGGTAATGCATGGACATGGACACGATGTGTTTCCATATTACCACATTTGTGCACCACTTAGAAAAGTGCTGCTGCTTCCCACCTTTGTTGGGGTGACCCTGAGCCTTCTGCTGTAGGCAGAGAAGATGGTTGAGCTGGGGTCCCTCGCCATGGCTCCCCTCTCTCCTGCCTCTCTTTGCTCCTGTTTGGCCCCTGGTACCCCCACAGCACCGAATGCCAGCCCGACCCCTCTGAAAGGCAGCTCAGCAGAAAACTATTCCTTTATTTCATTTTTGTGCAAGGTTAGTTTGCTACCAGTCAGCTGAACCGAATTGGCCTCCTGAAGGGGTGAGCACAGAGCCTGATGCTACAGGAAAAGGGGGGGCTGCGCCCCTGGGGAGGGAGAGGGAGGAGAAGAAACAGGGAGGAATAGTCCTGCGCCATTCAGAGGGGCACACGGTCGACACAACAAACAGAATTTTTTAAATAGCGGAATATGAATAGAGCAAAATGTGAGCAAGCTTCAGTAACGATGCTTGATATTTCCACGCACGGTGAGAGCAGCTACAAGGGTCTGGATGCAGAGGGGTTGTCAAGGAAACAGACATGTTTTGCTTCAGATGTGCAGTGAAGCACATACTCCAGACATCCATACAGCCTCATTACCATCGCATCTGAATACCTCACAGTCATTAATAAGGAATTTTACCCTGATAACACCCCTGTAGTATAGTGGCACTTTATCTCATTTTTAAAGGAGTGAAGGCAAATAGGACCACCCGCCCAGTCATACCAGCACTCTGTGCTCAGACCCCTGAAATCTCAACAAGAACACAGCAGTTGTACCTGTCATCCAGCCAGGGCTGTGACTTTGATATGGGTCAACAATAAACTACTAGGGAAGAGCGTAAAGATAACAAAAAACTCGAGCTCCGAATACTGGACACCAGACCACTGCCAGGGAATGGTGCCAGGTTCATTTCCAAGGTTATGTGACACTTTCTTCCTTGATTGTAGCAGGCAAACATAGGCATGGTTTGTAGCTTTGTACTGCAGAATCAAAGAAAGGCATAGGAAAAACCTCTTATCAAAAGTATACTGTCTATTAAAAATTCAAAGCAAAGATAAGGAAATGAGCAGACATTACCCATCAAAATCCAACCTTTTATCATGCTCCATTCACTTCTGCCTTCAAACCAGCACAGCCCCCTATAAGCTTGGACGAGAAGAAAAGGTGGGAGGTCCTCTCTGCTTAGGGAAGATGAAGGAATGTCCCAATCAGAGGCAAACAGACTATCCAATAAGCTTACCCAATGCTCAGAGTTTAAGCCCGAAAACTTTTCCAAGGTTTGTGATGTAGAAATTCCCAGCTCTCTTCCCACACACACATCTTTTCTTTCTAATAAAGCACATCAACATATCCTGTTGTATCAAATGAGGTTAAGGGTTCAGCTGGAATTGGCAGAAATTGAGGGAACGGAGTGACTGTGACCTCCTCTGTTTTCATTCTTACATCCTCCGTGTTCTTATGTCAGATCAGCACAGTCTTTGAAGACTTCAGTGTTGACCTCAGGGCACCTAAGGCAAGTCAGTACGGATGTTCACAACCAGAACTCAAGCCCAAAAGAAAAGCTACCTGAAACATAACATTTATTTTTACAATTATTTGGTCATTCAGGAATATGACAGGAGAAATAGAACAAAATCTGCATTGCTTACAGTGTTGTATAAGGTGAACTGCAGACTGTGTCCTTTTCTTTTTCCCGAAAGAGCTCACTCATCCCTCACTCCCTGGTCTCTGAAGGTCTTAAAAAAAAAAATAAATAATTAACTATGAAGGCAAAAGATGCCAACAGCAGATGAAGAGATTGTTGTAACTACCTTGACTACGCCTACAGTAATTTCTCGATCATTTACTTGTAGCATTACCTACATTCATTTGATCAGCCCATCCGTCTCCAAGCCAGCAACACCTCCCATCTAGTGAGCAGCCATTTGTCAAAACCTTCCTCAGGGTCAGAGACCTGCATTTTTACTGCCCTTATCAGCTAACTATTATTGCCACTTTTATGACTGCTAAGCCAAGGCAGTGATAAATAAGACTTTCCCCTGCTCAGAGCTTTTCACTGGAATGAAAAACCTCCTCTCTAGTAGTCAAACCTGACACTGGCAGCTTTGATGGGCACAGAAGCACCTCTGGGGCCATGTGAATGCAATCAGCACTTAACAGCCCTGAAATCAGAAAACTACTTTCCTGGCTCTAATTCTCACTAGGGTGCTGCAGCCCCCCATCCTCAGCCTTCCCTGGATGTGGGGGAACGGCACCGAGCAGCCACACACTGTGAGCAGCATCGGGCTTGGCTTTCCCGTCCACCCCGCTGGCTGCAGGGACGTGCAACCTGGGGACATGTTCCTGTGCATGGGCTGGGGCTGCTGCGGAAGGAGAAACGTTGGTGTCATGTGCATGAGCTTCTGCTATTGAATGGGGACATTTCAGAGTGGGGTTGTTGCTTTTTGCAAGGTACCACCCATGTATAACTGCTCACTCTCCTGGGGTTTTAGTGACAGTCATTGCTACTGCCCAGCTCTTAAGACACTGTCGTTAATAGGGCAACAGTGCTGCTTTGGCGGTCGGTCTGGGTATTTTAGTTTTGAAGCCTGGGCTGAGAGCTTGGCTATGGATTGACTAGCTGCCACTTGAAGCAAGGATCCAGACCCCAGTGATGTAGCTTGTCAGTTAGTAACAGTAGTGCTACTGAAGTAAGGATTTTCAATTTACCAAAAACACTGTAGTTCAAATACCTGTTTCAAAGTGGTTATTTATTAGAAGAGAACAGATCCATGTGGATCTTTCAGATAGCTGGAAAGAAAATAATGATTGCAGAAGAGATTTCTTAAGTTTCACTTCATAAATTTAGATGCAGGTGACGAGGAGACCTCAACACTTCACCATCAGAGTGAACTGAGTGAATTTACATCCACTGGTTTCCTGGGAGGAACTATGGTATGTAGCACATGCTACAGATGTGGAGAAATCCAGCACACGCACAGAATGAATGGTCTTCATTGAGTTATGCCAGAAACAGTTTTAATTTATTGATTGATTACCCCCAGCCCTAATCTAGAGCTCAGACTGGATACTTGCATAGCTTAGCATGCCACGCTGCATAGGCATCTCTTGGCAAAACATCTTACAAACAGTAAAAAGCAGAGATTCAAAGGCACAGCCAGCAAGCTAGGCAAGTCTTTCTTTAGATAAGGTTTCTCAGGCACCCGAAACAAGATCACAGGTAAGCAAGCACATCACTGCGTAAGTGCCTGTATTAAAAGTTGGGATGACGAATGCCCACTTGTTACCTGTCCACCACTTAACCTCAGGGAGTGCATCTACACTGCTGTATAAAAGAGAGCCCAAGACCAAATGGTGCGGATAGATCTATCTTTTCAGTGCTTCCTGTGAGCTGTCTCTAGCTGACCTGGCTGTATTCACACTGGACACACAACGGCTGAGCTGTGGTAGCTGACCTGGGGTATACGCTGGATGCTGTGCAGGGTGCCTGTGGCCCTAAGACAGCTGCCAGCTGAAGGCTGAACCCACCAGAGTGGCATTTTTACAGTACAGAAATCCACAGAATCACACAGAATCACAGAATGTTAGGGATTGGAAGGGACCTCAAAAGATCAATTAAGATCAAAGAAATTAAGAGCATATGTTACAGTTCCAGCCTAAGTCTCTGTTGTCAAGTGACATATCCTGTGTCCCTAGTAAGCTGTGAAAATTCAACTCACTTTGTGAATATCTCCATGCTACAGCATCTTTGTTTTCTAGGCATTTTTCTCAGGCATTCAAACCAGGTTGGGCTCCTGGAACAAATTTCCCCTAAGTTGCAGTTACATACAGCACTGAATATGGGCAACCTTCCAAGCAAAGCATTCCCTACCCTTAGGAGTAGAGCAATCAGCAATAAAAATGCTACAACAGCAACATAGCCTCAAATCACCCCAGCCATACCTATAGTTGAGCGTTTCCTGGGGACTGGTCAGGTCCCACATACTCCTGCTCCTCGGAGTGCCGGGCGGCAGCGGGACCCTCCGTCTCGCCAACTCCTGAGCTTCAGCAAGGGGTTCCTCTCTCAGAGCCAGCCTGGCCTGTGTACTCGGTGTTTCCAAGCGCTTTCTGACCTGTTTCTGGTCCAAAAGTATTGTGCTCAGTTTGTCAGAAACAAAACTTCAAAGACTCTAATACCTGTGCTTCAGTTTCAATACTGCCTGCAGAGCTGGCCAAATTCATTAGTGCTCGTGTCTGCAGGCAAAGTTGCAGGGTGCCTCAACACTTAAAGTGCCTTTTAGCAAATTGCAGTGCATTCTCCTCCCCTTATAAAACCAACAAATGGACTTCTCCTTCAAGAAACAGTGTATTTTACAATATATATTAAATCTTTTTAGTTTCTGACCTTCTAAGCAGAGTATGAGGCTTTTCTTTCAGTTTGATGCAAAGCATATCCAGCTCTTTACTCAAGGCACCTGCATTTAATCTCGGAATATTCTCAGGAGTTTTTTATACTCTGCAAGAGAAGGCTGCCATCGCACAGCTCAGATGTGATTACCGATCTAAATCACTCACCAGGTCACATCTTCTTTGAAAGCCCTTATCTATCATATGGACTCCTGAACCGATTTCAACGAACGATTTAAAACAATGAAACAAGTCAGAAAAACTACGTGTGACAAGAATACTCTCAACATCCCACATGCACAGAGAGCCTGAAGACACTCAGTACATGTTTACATTACTGACTGCAGAATAATAGAAAAATATCCAAACGAGACTGAAATCAGCAACGTTGGGTACCACTGGCAGTCAAGTGATGACAAGAGAAAGCTCATTATCTAATGAGAAGCAGTTCCCAATATAAACAAAGTTAAGAGATAATGATGAAAACTGAGGTTTGCATGCCAAAATCCACAAGTAAATCCAGAGGTTTCCCAGTATAAGTTGGCACCAAATTAACCCAATTACCCAAATTTAATGTTCCAGCTCAGCAAAATACTGAAGCATATTCAGAATACTCTCATGTTACTGAAGTTTATTGAAGTTGGTGAGTGGGAAATGCTTTGATGAAGAGACTGAAATGAAGCCAAGGATGAGAGACATTTCAATTACAACTGGTTGAAAAAACAAGAATTTCAGAAAGTTCTGAAGAAAACTAGTTTCTCATACATTAAATTATCTAAACACTGGAGATTGCTTTTTCCTTCTCCCACTTTTCTCCCCTTCTATCTCCATCCCCCTACCTTCACTTTCCCATTTTCCTTTCTTTACGCTGCCTTTCCAATGGAAAAAATGGCAAAGGGGAAAGTCAGATAAATAGTTTTCATAAAGATGTAGAAACTTTTGAAAATCCTTTTTTCCACAATTCATCTTTTAGAGAAAACGCCATTTAACCCAAGGATATACGTATATTTTTTTTTAACACGACAGGCTTTTACTTCAAGCTTCTGCTAAAGCCAGGCATTAACACCCTTCTGGAGAGGAAATCACATCCAGCCTTTTAAGGCTACTTTCAACAGATGTCATTTAACAGGATTGCACTAGACTGTCTGGAGAGCAGCGAGACTTTCTTCTGAAGAGCCTACGAACAAAAGATGCAATTCTGCAGGTCTCAACACGCCCGCAGAGCTCCAAGGAAGGGCTGAAGCAACTACCCCAGTTAGCATCTTCTGAGCCTTTTTTTAAGGCAAACCCTCCAAGCAGAGGAAGAGGCACCAGGCTTGGTTGCACAGCACGTTTCTAGACATGTATTTATGGATGTTGTACAAGGGAACATCAGACCCCCGAAGAGAAACATCAGGTCAGTCTGGGAGCGCCAATGTCAAAGATCAAGATCATTGGGTCTGTTATGGAAAGGGCATAAACCCTACCAGCTGCTGAAGGCAGAAGAGGAAGGGGAGTTTTGGACCCTGCCTGGAGGAGGACAGTTCTCTTTTCACCAGTATTTCACAAATATTTATTTTCTCCTGCCTCTGAATTACATCCTTGGCCAATTTAGGCTATGTTCATGACATACGTAATGCCCATTTTATAGGAATTATTTCCTTGAGCCCTTCAAATGAGTGCAAATGCAACTTGTGAAAACCACATCATGTAAAATTTCTCTTTTTTGATTTAATGGACAATGCTGAAATAAATACCAGTCTGGTCTCAAATGGGGTTTGGGAGGAATCTGTTTCAAAATTATTTCTAAACAGAAGTAATTTGACAGCACCTCTCTTTCATTCAGATCTAGTAAACAATAATACCTCAAAAAAGAAGAAACAGTTGTGTAATTTAAAATAAAGAATAAAATAAAATAATAAAAAATAAATAAAATAAAAAATAAAAGAAAAAAAATAAAAAAAAATAAAATAAATAAAATAAAATAAATAAAATAATAATAAAAAATAAAGAATCCCTACTGAGAACACATGAGCTTTAACTAGGACAGACCCTGACAAAAGCACAGCTGTGCTACTGCAAAGGTCTGACCAGGATAACCCCCCACAACACCGTCAAAGCTTCCACATCTGACAAAGAGTCTGTGAAGTACCGAGGCAATACACATATCTTCTTCAAAAAAAAAAATATATATATATATTCTAATTTTTGTGCTTCGTATTACCAGGATGGTAACAACGACCAAGATAAATTGTACTGCTCTTTGACACAAGTATTTATTAGTGTAGCAGCATCAAATCCAATTTTCATCTTCTCAGATCTACAGATACAAAAGTGGGAACAGAAAAGAAGTAGACTAGATGGTCACTAGAAATGTGTACTATTACTGCTTTTGTTTAGTGCCGCTTCGGCAAACACAGGTAACTCATTCAGATAACATCTGCGAAATCCTGGCCCCAAAAGAGTCAGTGGTAAAAACCAGAAGAGCTGCAATTAGTCTTCCTACACCAATGAAGCTTTATTGTTTTATTTCAGAAAAGTTCTCTTAAAACATATTACAGTATTAACAAGAGGCAAATGTCTAAACAGTATTTTTAAAGCAAGGTAATATTTCAAAGTAAGGAATTTCAAGAAAAAGCACCATTTGAAACTAGTGTAGTTTTCACAGTGTAGCGCAAACTGCAGAAACCACAGAACAGAAGAAGCATCCACAATATTAAAATAGACTTTAACATATTCTGCCCAGTTTTGACTTCATAGAAAGCATTAAAAAAAATCATTTAGGTAATAAAATATATTCAGGTAAAACCTTTGAATTTGCAAAATGTATCACAATACAAAACTATGCACGTTTTTGCAAGTCAAATCCTTTTTCCTCTTGTATGAGCAGCACTATAAAACCTGAATTATTTTCCTCCATGTTTTATAACAACCTTTTTGCCCATTATGTGCATAACATAAATAAAATAACCACCTGCATTCCTGGATTTATTCACTTCAACTCCTTCTGTACAGCTAGATTCTGCCAGCCTTATACTTTATTACTTTACGAATACCTCCATTGGAAAGGCTCTGCAGGAGAAAGGACTGGAGAGACTGTCTCCAGCTATTTTAACCATATTCATGAACACGATATAAAAAGATGGAAAAAGTTTCCAAATTAATTCCATACTTCACAGTATTATATTGTGCTACTAATAGAAAGAAACCATATGAAAAAAAAAATTAAAAGTTCAAAAGTTGTAAATATAATTAAGATATACCTGTCAATAAAACATGCAATTTTTTTACAGCAAATGGGATAAGTGCCATAAAATTAGCATTTATTGGATATTGTCTGATTCCTCTTGAACTTTATCTTATTAGGACCATAGTGCACCACTTAATGTTACATGGTATGAGGCAATATATATCATTTTCATAGATGCAAAGGCTATATACCGTGCTGTTAATTAATCATAAATCCACACTGATTCCAACACACTTACTCCAGATTCACGTTCCCATAACCAAGCTCAGCGAGTGGCCTGAACTATGGATTCAGGCTTTTTTTTTTTTTTTCCCAAAAGGGAAAGATGCAAAAGAGGCTCAGATGACCAGCCTTTTCTTGCTTGAAATAAGGCTAAGCTTGCTGTAAGTTGCAATTAGTACTAGGTACTTCATAAGACTTTTTTTTTCTATCATGTGAGTACCTTATCACAGATGTCATTAGCAAAACTGTATTAAATGAATTATCACCACCAGACGGGTGCAAAATACCATATTTCTGCCATTGTGCATCTAAAAATCTACTCTCAATTTAAGGGAAATTATTGGCACTCCCCCCAGAATCCTCAGAGAATAATTACTACACTGAAGAATTCATACTCTGAAATCTCTCTTAGCTGTAATAATGCTCCTTGGTAGTTTCTGCATCCTTTAATAACGGTACATTTAAATGCAAGTACCACCACGTGCATGATACGGGATGTGAGCATCAGTCTCTTCCATATTCAAGCAATTCTTTCCTGAAGATGTATCAGGTTATGTCTAACGTTAGATTCTGGTATATGCTACATGGGTTTAAATCTAGAACGGTCCTTAAATTGTCTTATATTGGGGAGGGGCAGCCTTTAACACAACTGCATACAGCATACCAGCAAAGAAAAATAACGTGGGTTGTCTGGGAGAAAGCGACTAGCTCACCTTTCTCTAAAACAAAACCCTAAGTGTATAATTTCAAATTTGTCTTCCCCCTGAAGTCTTACCTTAGAAATACCCAGGTCTGCTCTCTGCAGAGCAACTCCTATGTCCCATGCATCGAGGATGAAGCCCTTTGACCCCCTCCTTGCTAAGTCACCTCTTTGTAGAGAGGTGTTTGTCCAAGAAGATATGATGGTCTTGATATCACCTAGGAATAATTTCCCTAGTTTGCCTTACTAAGCACATGGGTATGTCAGAAAAGTTTAACACCTGTGGCATTTCGTCTTTGTTCAATCT